>JAQGAE010005863.1:0-10777 GCA_034696685.1 Julus scandinavius
TACCGCATATTTTTTACCGTTTGAAATAAATTTTGATTGTGTGATGTCACATTACCGAACCACCCCCACCCCTTGGTGCAATTGTCACAAAAAACAAACCCACCCCCCTAGGTGTGACATAATATTTGAATGTCCCCTAATCGGGAATACTAATTTTGGATGGTTGCAACTAAACCAATAGCTTATCCAAAATAAAACTATAACATTGAAATTAGGCATGTTTTACCTGCGTTTTTCCAGCATCTTGCACCATGTATGTTGGTAAACCAGTTTCCAAAGCTTGCTTCTCCAAGTCTACTAGCTGTTGAGTGCTATCGCCTCGCAAGACAATCTTGGTTTCCCTGAGGTAATCAATACGAACAGATTAATTCTGCCATGCTTTTAGAGTTAAGTTCCCTGATGCGATGTTATTACCCAAATGTTTGCCAATCTAAGAGCATATCTCCGTATTTTCCCTCGTCTTGGAGTAAAAGCCTATGAATGCCCAATGCTGCGTGCGCGACTTGAGCAGCTACTTTGCCAATGCCCATCAGCAAACCCATGTTTACCACGAAAACCATCTTGTAAACGTCATAATCGGCTTCCTCACCTCCTAAGTCAGCCTGGAAAAAGTATTTGTACATTAATTAACATCACATAAGTGCTCCTTAGGCAATAAAATATGCGAGATGCGAATTATTGAATAACCTCATAGATAACTTTTCACGTTTGGACCTCGACGTGTCCCAATTTAGAGAGTGGAACTTTTTTCAATTCAACTCAGTACCCTACAGTCAGCCAATAGATGCATTATGGTAGAGGGGGGGGGTCATACCCAATCATTTCAGGGGAGTGGTCTTACGCCAGTAGCGACTTGGACATCAATGTTATATTGCATTTTTACAAAATGTGGACTTTCGCCAGGAAGGCCATTCCATCGTCTATTCGCATGCAAAAAGATGGACCAATAGTAAGCATCCGTCTTGGGGCACGAAGCTCCGTCTAAGGATTTCAGCGATTATGTCTACTCCTATAGCGGTCGTTAGGCGTTAATAGGGACTTAGGGATTTTTTCGTAACGAAATCTATGAAACGAAAAACGAAATTAATTTCGTTACTTAAGTTTTTGTGGCAGATTTCGTGATGACAGTTAGGGATTGTGTTGAACACACGATACCGAACTATATCCCTATTTGGGCAGTATTTGGCAGCACTACCCGAAATTGTTTACGAAAACTATGGTAAGATTTCGTGAAAATAAGGTTGATTTCGGAACGTAGGCCCGAAATGTGCGGAAGTGACGGCAGGTATGTTAGATTTCGTTAACGAAATAATCCCAAAGTCTCTAATATATTTGAATTACGAGAAAGATTAAAACGTTTGAATAATCCCATAGATAACTTTTCGCGTCTGGCCCTCAACGTGTTCCAATTTAGAGAGTGGACCATTTCTGTCACACTCAGGCAATGTTGGTAATCGCCCTTAACAAATCTGGCTGCCCTACGCTGGACCATCTCTATATATCTTGAATATGAACCCTCCTGTGAGGGTTCCAAATGGGAGCGCAATATTCCAACATTGGGCGAACCAGAGTTGCGTATATTCTCGAAATATGCGTTGGTTCGCCCAACTAACAGTTTTTGTGAAATGGTGATTCCAAGAGAGATTTTTGTTAATATTAAACTCCAGATACTTGACAGATATCAACACTTGTACTTATAAATTAGTATTGGGGGCCATTCAAAAATTATGTCACACCAGGGGGGTGGGTGGTTCGGTAATGTGAAATCACACAATCAAAATTTATTTCAAACGGTAAAAAAATATGCGATAATTTTTTTTTTTTTTAACATTTGAAATTTTGAATAGCAGTCGGGAAAAAGGATTTGGGACCTGTAGTGACTTAAAACTTTCTTCCCGATAAAATTAAAAAGAATATAGAATTATTAAAAAATAATGGGGGGGGGGGAATCGACGGGTTGTGACATCATTATGGATGGGGTGTAGTGAAATTTGTTACAATTGTGACAAAGGGGTGAGGGGGTGTTTAAAAAGGGGCAAAAAAGTGTGACATAATTTATGGATCACCCCTTGTAGCTGATCTTGGTTAATTTTGCCTTTTAATACATGCAAAATTTCGCCTGCTCAAAACCATCAGTCCATCGCCCAATTACCTCAACATTTGTGCCCCCTTCAAGGACCCAAGTAGCGGCCAAATCAGCAGACGTGTTTCCTGTGTGAAATAATGCCTACAACAAAGAAGATTTTGTGATTTTACACACAATCAAGAAGTGGAATTCGAGTTTTGAATGCCTTTGTTTGACATACTTTCTTGGCCGTTGATTTGCCGATTCCCATTTCAATTAACATCTGGAGGAAATGAGCATTTGGTTGCCATTCTTCTTCTTGTTGCGTTTCAGCGTCAGCTGAGGTGTCTGGCCGCTCGCCCATTATTTAATGCATTCCTGTATGAAACCTAAAGTGCGGTATGAAACGATCAATGTAGCTTCTGTACAACAGAAAGTCAACAAAAGTTTCCTTTTCCGTCATGCGCAGATGAGGTGGTAGTCGTGAAATTTGTTCCAGCGTTAAAAACGTCACGCTGCAAAAACAGGTGACCTGACCTATCCCACAAGGGGATTTTTCCACAAAAAAATTGTACGGAGCCTCGTGAAGGCTCATGGACGCCCAAAAGTGTATTTTTAACAGATTAACCTTCGAAATGTTTGAAAAAATGCTCGTAAAATGTAAAATTAACCTGCTAAAATTTGCTAGAAATTTCTAGAAAACATTTGAACTCAAGGCCGTATATATGGGGTGGATCTCCCCCGAAATCCATGAAATTGCACAAATTTCAAACCGAATAGGCAAAATATACTAAGAGGGAATTGAACTTTTGCAGTGCTATTTTTCTGAGGTAAAAACGCAAATTTTCTTAGGTAAAAGTGCGATTTTTCTTAGGTCTTGTACAGCCTTGTTTCAAATGGTCGATAAACTGATATGTTACCTAAACAGCCCAGTTTTATGACTAAAAGTGATCACCAAGTATTTACTTCGCACATTTTGTGAGGAGTAAATTATTAGTTAACAAGAAAAAAATAGAAAAAGCATTATAATTAATTCTACCGATTAGCTTCCAGAAAGCCTCATTTTTCTTCAAGCGTTCAGGAAAACCTCAATCGCCTTTCTCGAGTAGACCTATACCTCACTATACGGCCTTTTTTAATTATGGCACTTTTTCGATTTACGGGCCACTATGTTTTGCTATAACTGCCAAAAAAAATGCTGTAATTAAAGAAAGTGGCCAAAAAATGTGATAAATTATCCCAATTTTCACAAACATGCTCGGATTGGCTCCTTTTTTCACGAGCATTCTGGAAAACTTTGTTTTTCTCGAGCATTTCGAAACAATTCAATGTTTTAATAAATTTCTGAGCACATAATGTTACGACTGAAAACAAAAACTTATACTGTGTAACCACAACTAGAGCATAAATAGTATTTTTGACATATCATAAATCTTTTGCGAAGTTTGTCATATCCTCAACTACAACTGTTTTGGAAGCAATCTGTGAAATTGCTGATTGCTAACGCTATAAACATTTTCCAAAATGAAAACTGTATCAACAGAGCAATGATAGATAAATTGTGAAAAGTTTGCTTAATTAGTCAACTTTTCAGAATACATAGTATTCACAGCCAAATATCAAAGAAGGCTTAGCACCTTTTTTATTTTCCGGTATTTTACTTAACATGGCAACATTAATCAATATACAAAATCAAGGTTCAGATTCAAAATCTCACGAGGCATTTCTCCATTGAAAAATTCCAAATTCGAGACCGAACAAGCAAAAATAAAACTTTGCACATAAATTTCAACATTAAAATTCATCACCGCGCTTACTTCTCGCAATTAATCCTTTAAGGTGGATATCGTCCTCTAATATGTCTGGGTGAAGAAACGCATTACTGCCACATCCACCAACTGGACACCTGCGAAAAGTATAAAGGCTTATTCAAACAAAATTGTCCCTTTCGGTATTCCTCATTAGAAATGCAGTGTCTTTACCTCGCATGCTTTCTGCGATTAGCAATGTGTTGCATTATGGATTCCCGTTCATAAATGTGCTTGCAGATTTTATTAACCACTGGATCAATCAAGCGCTTCTTCGTAATAGGGTCCAATGGAATTGTAATTTCTTTTGTCATTAGCAAAGAAGGTTCACCATCTTCCACATTTTCTTCGGATGACTCTGCTGTTTCGGCTTCGGTGGATCTAGTGTCCATTTCATCCATTAAAGCTTTGTAACTGTCATTTGAAGTCAAATTGTCTTCGATACCTTTATTTAGTTTATCGAATTGCTCCAGCAATTCAATTTCCATGTCCTCGAACTGAGTTTTAGTGGAATTGGCCTTGTTTTGTTATATAAATTACATTATTTGCACAGTAAATAAACATATATTGGCGAAAAACGTATGTCCTAAACATGATAGATGATCTGCTTACCTTACTTTGGATGTGTTTAACTGCCTGTTGAAAATTGCTCAACTTTTTCTGCAGCAAAATACACTCCAGCATAGCTGTTTTCATGCTAGATGATTGGTCATCTCTCACATCTGTAACATAATAAATGTCATAAATATTTTCCTCCATCATTGTTATTCCTCATTATTTTTCTAAAAGTTTAGCATACAACGCTGAGTATCTTAAATCTGAGAGACAGACAATTTGATTCAAATTTAGGAAATGACAGAAAACCTTTCCGTATAAAATGCATGATGTGCCGTGACAATTTTGGCTCCCTATTCATTGTGATGCTGAGATTTTAAACGTAATTTTGTGTGTCGTAAATTTAAAAAGGTTGACAAACAAAAAGGGAAACAATCAGATAATTTTCATATGACATTCCAGTTGTCAAACATTCAGGCTATTCTTCCACCTACAATGTACATATATCTGGATACAAGGCCATATATATGGGGGGTGGGGGTATTGGGGATAAGCCCCCCTCCCCCTAAAAAATAATAATAATTTTAGATACTGCGCAGTATGAATCTAATTTGAGCAGAATGAGGTTGTACACAACATTATGATGTCAGAATTAACAGGGTTTGAAACCCTACCCTTTTCAATGGGTAAATTTGCAACGACACTCACAGCCAAACAAAAAGAGATTAAATAAAAATAAAAATTGTTTAAAATAGCTTGATAAATCAGCAAGGTCATTCGCTTGCAGTTTTTCACTTTAAAATAGTAGATTTTTTAAAAATTAATAAACAAGTTTGAAAAATGTCCGTTAATTTGCCCACGCTGCCAGCAGGTGGCAGCATGAGATTGGCAAGTTGTGAGTGCAAAAATTCAAATAATTATTTAAATTAAAAAAAATCTACTATTTCAAAGTGAAAAACGACAAGCGAATGACCTTGCTGATTTATCAAGCAATATTAAACAATTTTTATTTAATCTCATTTTGTTTGGCTGTGAGTGTCGTTGCAAATTTACCCATTGAAAAGGACAGGGTTTCAAACCCCGTTAATTAACCGATGTACCTGGATCTCCCACGCGTTTCCCCTCCTTGACCACGTCAATAATGCAGGTGATATTATTGTTGATTCTACCCTGCAATTCCTGTAGCAAATCCATGTCAACTTAAAACAGAGAACTTTTCACAAGTTGAAATTTTAGATAACACAGACATAGATTCGTATCGCGGCGTAGAGATGGCGCCACAGAGGTCTCGCTGCAGCGCCCTCCCGTGGACATCCGCACCCGCAAAGGCTCATGGGATTTCGCCATCTTATTAATAGGACGATCGATCAGAAGGTTGGAAGTGTTTACTGTGCTCGTGCCGTTTGAAAATTCGTCGTTTAATATCTCGGTTTTCATTTGGATAAATACCTGATTTCGAGAATGGCAGACGAGCTTGGATTATAATTAAATCGCGCTTGGTGTGTTCGATCGCGGCAGAAATGTCGTTTTGGAAGTAGAAATCGGTGGTTGCAGCAGCAGCGGAACTCTAGGCTCCCAGGCGTCTGTCAGTGCGCTCTGCGTATGTGCCCCCGAGTGATTTCGGAATATTTTCGGTGAATTTTCAACCCCCCGATTCTCACCATGCCTGGGCTAATGAGCGTGCTGGAGTTTGTCGAGGAAACCCGCGAGGATAATAGCTCGCCCACCACCTCGACTTTCGTCAGCAAAATGCCACAATGCCGACAAACTGTGTCCACTTTGGAAGAGGTAAGACCAAAAAAAAAAAATTCCTTAAAAAAAAAAAAAATCAGGTGGGGAAAAAATGTCACTCGGTTTTATTCGGTGGCATCCTGGTTCTTGTAGGCACCCAGAAATTCGTTATATTCTGCGGTCTGATGGTCAACGGCGATAAGGGCCGCGCTGACCAGACTACGAAAATCAATGAAAATCGTGTTTGTTGTTTTACGTTTTTCTAATTCGTGATTCATTGACGCGCGATCGCCGTAGTATCTGACAGATGAGGATCGTAAACAGACGGAGATGATGACCCATTTCAGATTACACATATTTTTGCTAGGCAATGTGTACGCAATCGTGAATCAACCGTCTGACCAAAAGGTCCAAAGCTCAGCTCTGTACAGTGACAGCAGAGGTTCTAGTTTACAGAAAAAAAAAGGTCAAGTGTAACATCTGTCACGCCAAACAACATCCGCTACAGTAGCCGATCAATTAACTTCCAACAAAGCGATTTTGGTAAAGCATTATCCTGCCACAAGAGGTTTGTCTGCCAAATCCCCGGGGGTTCCTGTCCCTGTTGGACACCGCACACAACACGAGTGTTCGTAAAATACCTCGTTAAAACCGATAGCTCACATCTGATGATGTGTGACTGGTGCAGCTGTTGCCTCGGATTGTTATTGAAATTCAGGTTAATTAAACAACAGACACATCACTGGTATTACAGAATTATGCAGATTGGCCGTGTGCAAGGGGATACTACATTACTACTATTGAAATGTTGAAAATGATTTTTTGAAATTGTCATGAAAACTGAAAAACGCAATTTTGCTATGATAAAAAGGCAAATTTTTCTACGTTAAAAACGCAAATTTTGTAAGGTAAAAACGTAATTTTCCTATGGTAAAAACACAAACTTTCTTTGGATAAAAATGCAAAGTTTGTAAGGTAAAAACGTAATTTTTCTATGGTAAAAACACAAATTTTCTTTGGATAAAACGCAATTTTTGTAAGGTAAAAACGTGATTTTTCTATGGTAAAAACGCCAATTTTCTATGATAAAAATGCAATTTTTCTACGTTAAAAACGCAATTTTGTAAGGCAAAAACGTAATTTTCCTATGGTAAAAACGCAATTTTTCTATGATAAAAATGCAAATTTC
The DNA here is from genome assembly GCA_034696685.1 of Julus scandinavius. Lineage (NCBI taxonomy): Eukaryota > Metazoa > Arthropoda > Diplopoda > Julida > Julidae > Julus > Julus scandinavius. The sequence goes on from JAQGAE010005863.1 coordinate 7,349, forward strand.
TTTTGGTAAAAACGTAATTTTCCTAAGTTAAAAACACAAATTTTCTATGGTAAAAAAACGCAATTTTCCTATGGTAAAAACACAAATTTTCTATGGTAAAAACGCAATTTTTCTATGGTAACTCCCCCCTTCCCCCCAGAAATGTGATGACATATACGGATTTGCCCTCCTCCCTTTCCCCCGGGCCCTGCCCTGGCTCTCGGCGCCCCATATACACATAAAAATCATGATTACGTAAACTGAACATGGTGCCACCAGATTTCAGTGTTGCATTGTTGACATCTATTTCCACGAATGTAGAAATAACAAACTCTTGTCAGCAGTCAACTTAGATATTTGTGAACACACACTGTAGACTGGTTTGAAATTATTCAGGTTATCAGAGTGGCCTTCACCTCAAGTTCACGTATAGGAATAAAATGTGCGATTACGTGGGTCAGATAAAAGTTGAACAACGGAAATACACGTGAGCAAGGCAAGCTGCTCTCCAGCTTAATTTAAAGGAAATCCTAGCCTCCCAGAATGTCCATCTGCTTCCTAGGCACACAAACAGGGTTCGTGTTTCCAGAAATCTGTGGTGGAAATGGCGATTTGAGGATGGGAATTCGTTTTGTTAAAGCTGAAATTGTAATTCTGCTTTTGCGAGAATGGACATTTCAAACGGGGGATAAGCCAATGTGAATTTTCTACGAATGCAGGAAATCAATAAACAAATATGCTGGTTCGGTGCACGTACAAATATATATATTTCTCCACACAGTTTGCAAATTTGCAAGACGATGATTAAATTAAAATTTCGTGGTGACGAAATTTGTATGTTGTAAGTCTACATCCGATAACAAATTTGAGTCAAATTGAACTTATGAAATGTATGACTATGAATATCGTGAACTGTTTTTTTTATCTTAAATCCAAGAAGCGAGATATGTAGATATACAACCAGATATTTATTCAAACAACACAGCGATATGGAACTATAATTTTATGCTGCTTTTTAAAGGTTTTTCCAATCAGTCTAACAGAAAAACTAGCTTGTAGCCAACTATAAAATGTCACCAAGTTTTTACTATATTGAGGTGGTTATCATAAAAACTATCCAGTTTTTAACATGTTGCGGGATTTTTATCTAATGAGGAATGAGTGCTTCCTCTTATTGATAAGGTTGTGGTTGTTTTTTTTGCAAGGTTTTCTGTTCATCCATGCATTTACTCGCAGATTAGAAAGTCCACGCAGTTCGCATTAAAGCTAATTAAGACGAGTACCAAAGTCCGGGGTGAGTCATAAGTAAGAAAAACACTATGGTGAAAGTTTGTTATCAATTACATTATCGTGGAGGCTTCCGTTTCCTAGCTTGAATGTCAATCCACTTGAAACATCATTGAGAAGAAATTCGTGTTTCACCTCACCCTTTTCTACCCGTTGACCTCCAACTTTTGACTCGCCCCGTATAAGCTTTTTTTATTGATCCCTACAGTTCGGTTAAATTGATGATGATTACAAAATCATGGTTTCTCCTTCCCCCATCCCCGTTCACGTCTACCTCTGGTCTACCATTTCATCTCTCCCCCTTCATTGATGACCAAAGCTGAGAGTGGGACTGAGAGCTTGCCCCCATTTTATCCTAACCTTGTTCTCATCTAACAAGCTATATAGGTATACGTGTATTGACATAACACCGATTTTGGTCTGTTGTATTTCCTCATTGCGGGCCAGTAGTCAAAATTATCTTTGCTCGCGGAATTTAACGGGAAGTTAAAAAAAAATCCTCCTCTACATCCATGTTTACTAACCGTAGCTGATAATTGATTGAAGACAGGCTCGCGAATGTTGTTTCTAGCCTGATAAAGCTCAGCTTTCACACACCGGTAGCTTTTTTTTTGTGACTGCTAAAGTAATAACTCTGTTATTTTACTTATTTATTATCCTAGGTTCAATTCCAGGCCACCGCTATAAAGCGAGTTGTACGAAAGTTATGATTACAGTGACTACTGTAAAAAGGTGCGTTTCCGCGTGAGATATGCGCTCTGTAGCAGTTCTCAATGTAGCACGTGCAACTGTTCGAGTGCACGTGCAATTGTTCGAGTGCACGTGTATTTCAGCACGTGCTGCATTGAGAACTGCTATTAGTGACAGCTTTCGAACAGAAGCATTTTTCACCAAGTTGTGTTTTTTAAATTTTTTTACTGGGTTCTACTTTTTTATGACTCACATTGTACAATTCTACGCCGATGTAGAGCACATTTCAATAGGTCTGCCGTCCTTAAAACCGCTTCACCACTGTCCTATAACCAAACGCACGAGGCAGCTTTCGATTTTTATCGCGGTTATGAGAACACCGTAATTACCCGAGATAATAAAGAGTTAATTTCATTCGTCATAATGTGCCAATTATGCAACGTTCATTGAAAACAACTTAAGATGTGCGGTGAAGCTGAGAGCGAGACGTTTTATTTGTGCCAAACTGTAGGCTGCATGTTTTCCTTGTTTGAAACTAGATCAGTGTCCTGTAACCAAGCTTTATTATAAAGAAGACATTTTTGGATTACAAAGCCGGGAGTCTGCACCAGAATCATGTTTTGTTCGTCTATTTTGAAATATGTCTGTGTTTTTGCTACGCACCAACTGAGCATTTCGGTTTTTTTTTTTTGGTTTTTTTTTTGCTAGTTGAAACCGGTACTTGGAAAGGGATGGGTGATATACATCTTATTCATGTGGATTCTTCTTAACGAATCTAAAAGTTGAGACGAATGTAATCATTTTAAAATCTGGATAAGGGATTTTATTAAACAAATGGTCCAAAGAGGATTAGGAGCCATTGTGCATACAGTAGAAGTTACAACCCCTCTAAAATAATACCCTTAACTAAATAGAGAATAATATCACCTCTAAAACTAGTTCAGGCTGCTGGTCCCAACTGGGGCTCCATAGTCAATCTAATCTCCCTCTGATCTAATAATCCCTCTTAACCAACACCAAGCACCTGGTCCCAATTATATTACTTTAGAGGGGTTCTACTGTACATTCTTTTGTAAAACAAATCGGCCAATGAGAATTAGGCGTCATTTTGCATATATGCTTTTGTAAGAACAAATGTGCCAATCAGAATTAGGAGCCATTCTGCATATGTTTTTGTAAAACGAATCGACCAATGAGGATTAAGAGCCATTCTGCGTATATGTTTTTGTAAAACGAATAGACCAATGAGGATTAAGAGACATTCTGCATATATGTTTTTGTAAAACGAATCGACCAATGAGGATTAAGAGCCATTCTGCATATATGTTTTTGTAAAACGAATCGACCAATGAGGATTAAGAGCCATTCTACATATAATGTTTTTGTAAAACGAATCGACCAATGAGGATTAAGAGACATTCTGCATATATGTTTTTGTAAAACGAATCGACCAATGAGGATTAAGAGCCATTC
>JAQGAE010005864.1:0-10777 GCA_034696685.1 Julus scandinavius
ATTGCCTATTTTCGTGTCATTCCATCTGGCTTCTTTCTTTCAATTTAAGGTCTTCAAACTTTCAATATATGCAGCTAGAATATATATCACACGACCCTTGAATTTAAAGAAAAAACTAACTAAATCTAATCTCGAAAGTGAGGAAAAACGGGTTGAATCAAACCCAATAACACTATTGATAACATGATATGAACGTGATGAAAGACAACCGCCCAGATTTAATCTGGGCCTGCACTTTATCAATGTCTTTGACCATTGATGGATGTCTACCAATACGTGTCAGACATGATACCAATAAGTATCAAAAAGCTTATCGCAGATTTAAGTTTACTTCCATTTCAGGTAAACCTGTTTGAGAAAAAGACTACAAGAAACAAACGTCAAAAATCCACTCAAATAAAGTGCTAGCATTTATATGCACTGAGTCATAAAAATGTAGAACCCACTAAAGAAATCACAACTTCGTGAAAAATGCTTCGATTTAAACTAAATACAGTGGCAATACAGTATTTCAGTTGATATACATGTATATTTTTTTCAAATGTTCCTGGATAAACCGTTTTAAATGTAAAAACATTTACAAAAATCAATATTGAATGTTTGTTTCGCGCCATTGCACGATTGTGATAGTTTCATCCATCCAATCTCTTAGACTTTATTTACTGATTCCTTGAAAATCCATTCCGTTGGCTAGCTTTTAGGCGATATTTTAACTTGGATTTAAGTTAATTTAGCACGGCTTTCGAAACATTTTACTCAAACTCCCACATACGCATCAAGAGTAAATAGCGAAAAACTCACTAAAACACGCTAAACTGAACACCGCAAATTTACAGTTTTCTTCACTGGATTTACAATCGACCACTTTTGCAAGAAAATAACTTCAAGTGGCACACAATGCACTTTTCTAACAAAGCTAACTTACGTAGGATGTATTATTACCACCGTATTTTAGTGAAAAATAAATTGAAAAGATTTATTGGGCGAAATAAAATGCTTTGTCCATGATGTTGACGTCAAGTAAAGTGGAAAAACGAATAAACTCTAATAATGCGTTGACCTTACAAATATACACGTTCACAGAAGTTTCTTCAGAAAATGTTTTGCAAAAATAAATATTCGTTTCTCAAAACATATATATTTTAAAAGTTTTAACGATTAATATTATCAAAGGGGCGTTATGCGAGTTTTTTTTTTAAACTGGAGTAGTCCTAATCTCAAAAGGCATGCTTTTCACTCATTCACTCCATATCTGTGGTTCAAACCGAAAATACCGAAGTATCAATAAAAGCTTCGACAAGAGCCCCGCTACTACATGTTACAAGTAAGATAACGATCAAATGGAAAAGCAGTTATCTGTTACATTTTACTCGTGCTAGCGAACAGCAGTAACAGAGCTATAATTAATATTGTTTTGCGATTCGCTCGATATATTATGTGCCATGATAAACACGAGTAATACGGTTGAAATGTTGCAACAAATCAAACCAATGAGAACCGTTTAGAAACCATAACAAGATGCCCACAAGTTTGATAAAATTCTACAGATCAGACCAAAGATCACGAGTGTGATTGAGTGCCCACAATGTTATCATTAATGTCAATGGCATGCGGATGTTGTTTTCCAAAAACAACCAGAAATGCAAAGAATCAATCATCACAAACCTAAAAGTGGATTTTCAAAATAATGCTGTTTATAGTTTTATACTTTCAATCATTGAACAATTAATTAGTCAATGGAAAAATGAGATAAACATTTCTTATTACTGCGCTTCGCACGTTTATTATTTAAAAAACGCTATCGTTGATACTGTCAAGTATCTGGTGGTTTATATTAACAAAAATCTCTTTTGGAATCACCAGTTCACAAAAATTGTTGGTGCAGCGAATCAACATCTTTGATTCATTCAATGCGTAATTCGAGAATGTGCAGAAAATGAAACTGGCTATGTAACTCTGGTTCGCTCCTCTGTACGTTGGAATATTGCGCTCTTTATTGGAAACCCTCACAGGATGGTTCATATTCAGGATATACACCAAGTGGATTTAATGGGCACCACATGACTCAGCACAGTTACATTTGGGAGTTATAAGGTTAGGACATCATAACAAAATTAAAAGAAACAGTAGATTATGAATGGTGGGAGAGTTCGTCAGTTAGGATATTGGCTATTCTGTATAGCAGCCAGATAGTCGGGGGACTGGGGGGAGGATAGTAGAAAATAAAAGAGGTCTGGAGGGTTGACAAGAGGTAGGGGTATTGAATTTTGTTTTGTGGATAGAATGAGATGTGGCGAGTTATAGAGAAGGTGGGGCCAATCAGATGGGTTTGCATCGCAGAGTACGCAAGGGAGATGGGGATCAATGATGAGTTAGAAGTTTTTTGTTAGTATTTTTAGAGGATTCATTCGCATTTGGAATATGAATTGTTTTGGGAAGATTCAGGATATAGTAGATATGGTCAAGTGTATGGCAGCCAGATTTGTTAAGGGCAACTAGAAACATGTCACGGGCGTGACAGAATTGCTACACTCTCTAAATTGGGCCACATTGAGATCCAGACGAGAAAAGTTATCTATGGGGTTATTCAAACCATTTAATCTTTCTCGTAATTCAAATATATTAACGCCTAACGACCACTATAGGAGTAGACAATCACATCCCTTGACTGAGCTTCGTGCCAAAACTGATGCTTACTATTGGTCCTTCTTTTTGCATGCAATTAGACGATGGAATGGCCTCCCTAGCGAAAATCCAGATTTAGTAAAACTTCTATTTAACAATGATGTCGAAGTTGCTACTGACGTAGGAGCATTCTCCTGAAATAATTGGGTACGACTCCCCCACCCCATCACCATATAGCATTTGTTTGCTGACTGTAGGGTACTGAGTTGTATTGAATTGATTGAGTTGGTAGAAAAGCTTTTGTTTGCAATATCTGCCGTTGGAGCATGTTGAGCAATAAACGTGATTTTTATCCTTCTAATAGAAATGTCCAGATCAACGAGTATCCAACAAAGAAAAATTTCCAACGTTTGCCAGAACAATGCCACCGAGCTCAAAATATTCAAAGTTTGTTATAGCACTTCTTCTTCATTACAAGTGGCAAGACATCATCGTCATTGCTGGAAAGAAACCATCTTGGTTGCAGATTGTGGAAGCCTTAGAGGTATGTTCATATTTTGCGGTTGATGTATATTTCAGATTTCTGGTTTCGATGGTTTGCTCAATCTTATTTTTCAAGGGCATTGGGAAAACATGGATTTTTTTATTTTAACAAATAACATTTTTCATCCAGGATTTAGCCAAAGAGTACAGCATAAGGGTAACAGAAAAACATTACCTGCCAGCTGAATACACATCTGAAAACAGTCAAGAAATCATTGATTACGCCAAACTGACATATGCCAAAACCAGGGGTGAGATTGCGCAATGATTTTTTTGAGTTTGACGGCGGCAATTTTTTTTTTTTTTTTTTTTTTGGTAGTAGCAATATTTATTTTGTATTCTTGAAACGTTAACAACTCCCATTTGAAATTCTTCAGTTTATGTATTTGTTGCGGACAACGAAGCCCTGATTGATTTTGTCCGGTATATGGACAAGTTTGGTCATCTGCACAAAGGGGAATACGTGATCATATCGGTGGACGATGAGATTCTCAACGAAAAGGATGTTGGGCAATACATCATGAAAGGTACAAAACACTTGACAGAAACAATGATGGACCAACTCAAATTGAAGTAAAACAATGAATCTCAAAACATTGTCTTTGAATTTCAGTTCATGAAAAACATGTAACATATAACGAAACCATGGCGCTTCCATTTCGGTCAGTACTCAAACTAACACCATCGCCTCCAACTGATCCGAGTTTCGAAACCTTCATGGATACAGTGAGAAATTTGTCAACCATATCGCCTTTCAACGTGCCACAGTGGCCTAGCATTTTTGTAAGGATTACTAGAAATAATTATGACATAACTCGAAATATAGAATGACTTGGCATGAAAACGATGATATGGATAAAAACATTTTTAAGTAGAGGCCATGAGAAAAAACGTATACAAGACCGACATTTTTAATAATAGCCAAAGCAATTTTACAAAAATTACACCAGCATGCTATTTTTCTTACTCTACTGACTAATTCGTTACAAGTAGAATTTTGTTATAGACAGTTATATTTTTTTCTAATGGCAGAAGACCTAAAGATTGTTAAAAAGAATAAAATATACTGGTTAGCTTTGTAATTTACCTCTCATCTTTGTTTTTACAATTGATTTTTTTTAGTATTATGTAATCAAAACCAAATTATCAAATTTTTTGCTATGTCATTATTATCTCTTAAATAATTTGCCAAATAAGTTTTTATTCTGCAAGACCCTATCTAACAACTATTCTTCGCACTTTAAGGGGAAACCCCATGTACCAATTTACGCTGCCCACATATACGATGCAGTAACAATTTTTGCAAAAGCAATGAACGATGTCAATGCCGAGGGTTTGGATCCCACAAATGTAACCCACATAATGAGTAAAATCTTCAGATCAATGTACAGAAGTAAGTTGCATAACAGACGCCACCACTTGTATCTAAGCTTAGTTTAACTTGATCTTTGCTGTTTGAATACCACTTTCTGTAGGTATTCAAGGTTTTGATGTTTTCATCGATGAACATGGGGATGCTGAAGGTAATTTCACAGTTCTGGGTCTAGTTAAGGATGAATTATCTTCGGCAAAACGAAGTATGAAACCAGTTTGGAAATTTTATCCAGGACAACTTTCGGGCCAGCTACCAGTAAGTTCTAAATAGAAATCTTTCAAAAGTTTTCTTATATTCCCACAATAAGCACCGCAAATTGCTGTTTGTAGACACTTCTCGCAGCTGGAAATGTAGTGGATTGGATAGATGGAAAACCACCTGAAAATCAGCCACCCTGTGGCTTCGATAATGAGAAATGTGACAAAGAACTTGGTAATTACCAATAGAAATAAAATTACGTTCCTTGGAATTTTTTATCACAATTTTGACGTAGGCTTTCAATGATATTTACAGATTGGAAAACCATCATAATTTGCGCCGTGATTGTATTTTTGGTGGTGGCAGGCGTTTTTGGATTCAGGTAATTTAAAGCATTCTCGGTCTAATTCAATACGTCAAATATGATATCTGAATTTGGTGCTGTGATAAATATTTCTGACGACTTCATTAATCTTCAATCATGTATTTGAAATTGCACTTTAAAACAAGATGGAGAGCGAACGATGATTGATACATGTATGCAATCTCTAAAAATATAGGGCAATTTTGAAATACTCATTAGACAAACCCAATTTGTAAACTATGTGAATATCATCGACAAACACTTATTTGTTAGACCTTAAACTTCCAAGTTCTACATCAATCAGAAGAATGATGTCAATTATTTGTAAAGGATGTAACAATTAGATTTTAAGAGTATACTGTATCACAAAACAATATAAAATTTGTTCCCGTATCGCAATAATACAATTATTTTGGCATGAAACATTTTTACTATATCATCAAAATATATTCAAATAAATCTATTCATACCATTTAAACTAAAATAAATTAACATTAATTCAGATATTATTTTTAACGTAAATTTTCATTTCTGTAGAAATGCATGCGCATTAAAACCCCATTTCTACCCATCTTTTTTATAGACATTATCGCTATGAGCAAAAACTTGCTTGTTTGTTATGGAAAATTGATTACAGAGAAATTTATCCTATACCTTCAGAATCCGAGCAGCCTATGCCAAAAAAAGCGCCAACGAAATGCAATCAGGTAACATTACGTTGTGTGGCGTGTTATATCTGTAATCATTTCAATATTTAAACCCAACTTAACAGTCTATATGAAGTATTACCCAGTGCAATCGTTTACAAATTACATCAAATTTTATATTACCCAAAGTCTGCATGAAATTAGATTTGCACAAATAAGTAATGTTTATACAATCAATTTTCGAAAAAAAAAAAGCTTTAAAAAATGTAATGTAATTTCTCATTTTTTAAAGAAATTACTTCACTTATAAAAAAAAAATATAATTACTTTTGAATAATTAAATATTTAATATTACTTCATAATTTCAGTATTGCTTCCAAATGGTGGAATTGAAAACTGTAGGAATAAAGCGATATTTTACAACAAATTTAATTTAGAAATTTGACCATTTGAAACGTCTATCATCCCTCCTTAGCACTTACTTTACTATGTAAATTTATTTAATTTGCCGAATTGCACTAATCGGAGGATTAGTGCAACCTGCCACGAAATTGTAATTGTGAAACGGGACTGTTTTAGGAGAGGACATGGCGTGGGAGCTTCTTAGGAGTACTTCCGACTGACAACAATCATTCCGATCATAATGCCTACCTCCGAAAAGCATTCACAAAAGTAGGCAAATACAAAGGAGAAATAGTCGCCATTAAATGCATTAACAAACGAAACATTGACCTAACAAGAAATATACGCAAAGAATTGAAACAGGTAATTTTAAGATCGTCAAAAATCCCAAACCGGGTGGAAAAATCATATAGGACCATATGTGATGCTTAAAAGGAGTTTAAATGGAGTTTTATATCGATGTATGGAAGAAATCCTGGACGTGTTCTTGTTTACACTGCGAGTCATAAAAAAGTAGAACCCAATAAAAAAAAATCACAACTTTGTGAAAAATCCTTCGATTTAAATGAAATTTGTCAATTACATAGAAAATGTTCTCCGGTGGCCTTTACGCAAGCCCGGAGTCTAACGTGTCATTCTTTGATTGACGAATCGATTATACGCTGGTCGAGTTCAATCCAAGTTTTCTTAATTCGTAGTTTCGAGTCTTCGATATTATTATTCTTCGATTTGTAAACTTTTCCTGGAGAACTCCTCAAATTTTGTAGTCCACTGGATTCTAGTCCGGACTTTTTGGTGGCCAGTGGTTAGTTTCTATCAACTGTGGCGTTACCCATTGCAGCACTACTGTTTCTCGAGTACGCGGTGAGCGGGCGTACCATCTTGTTGAAAAACGACAAAATCCGAGATTTGTCGCATGTCCGGAACAATTTTTTTGTGTTCCTACACTGTTGTTCTATGTAAGTGTCAAATTTCATTTAAATCGAAGTATTTTTCAAGAAGTTGTGATTTTTTTTTTGTATTGGGTTCTACTTTTTTATGACTCAAAGTGTATACATAACCCATACGTGTGAGATGTATAATTTTTCCACCCGGGAACCATCCCAATAAATCCGACTCTACAGTAAAGATTTGTGAATTTTTTCTCTGATCAGATACGAGAAATGAGACACGATAATATTAACACTTTCATAGGAGCTTGTGTCGATCCTCCAAACAACTGCATCGTCACTACATATTGTGCTAGAGGAAGTTTAGAAGTGAGTCTCAGCAAATATCGAACAAACTCTTGTATGTGGTAAAACTGCTTTACGAGATATATAAACGAATAAGTAACAGTTATCTTTTCCCCACAGGATGCCATTAAAAACGAAGACTTGCATTTCGATAACATGCTGGTTGCCTCTCTCGTGGCCGATTTATTGAGGGTATGAAAAGCAAATGCGACATACTAACTTCATATACTATATCTGATGCAGATCATGCACTTAATAAATATTTTCCTTTTAAAGGGCATGATCTATTTGCACGACAGTGAAATTCAATCTCACGGAAATTTGAAATCTTCCAATTGCTTGGTGGACAGCAAACTGGTACTACAGATAACCGATTTCGGATTACACGAATTTAAAGCCAACCAAGAAGAAAAACAGACTGGGCAACCCTGTGATAAAGGCAAGTTGCACATATTACTAAACATTCAATTCAGTTTTCATCTTCACTTCTATGAATTATATTAACCTTGTTGCTGGCTTTGAAATGTTTATCAGGCTTATTATTCCGCGCTCCAGAGTTATTGCGAATGAACAACCCACCCTCTCAAGGCACAACCAAAGGGGATGTCTACTCATTCGCCATCATTTTACATCATGTCATAACACGTCAGGATCCATTTATCCATCTTTACGAATCAAACATTGACAGCAGCAAAGGTATGGACCACAAATTGATAATTAAATTTGAATCATTGTTTTCAGAAGTAAGAAAAACCATTCATAAACATTCAACTCAGTGTTTTCCAACCATTGTACTCCACAGATACAATCATTTATTTCAGTAATTTAATTTTGGTCCTTTGACCTACTTCATTGACTGTGGAAATGAAATTTTCGTAAAATTTCTCCCCAAATTTCAAGACTTTTTGATTTAATAACACTTAAGCGTTTTCTAATGCAAGGAGAATTTCCGCTTTATGCCCCTGGAATGATTATTGGTGCGCTATCAATTAAGTACTTAAGTGGGATTACAACCCTATCCTTTTCAATGGGTCGGGCTTGTAAAGATACTCACAGTTGAATGAGGGAGGTTTGGGTGGGGGTGGGAATTGTTTAGGGTGGCTTGATGGATCAGGAAGGGCCTCATATTGTTGTTTTTCACTTTGAAATAGTAGATTTTTGAAAATTAATATACAAGTTTGAAAAATGTTCGTTGTTTTGCACACGCTGCCAGCAGGGGGCAGCATGAGATAGGCAAGTTGTGAGTGCAAAATTTCAAATAATAATTTAATTTAAAAAAATCTACTATTTTAATGTGAAAAATGACACGATCAGTACCTTACTGATTTATAAAGCAATTTTAAACAATTTTTATTTTGATTTAATCTTTTTTTGTTTGACTGTGAGTGTCTTTGCAAATTTACCCATTGAAAGGGATAGCGTTGTAATCCCCCTTAAAGGTAGAGTTTTTTAAAACCAGTGTGCCGCGACAATTTTAGAACAAGCGTGGTGTGCCGTGTGCTAGAAAAGGTTGAAAAATACTAATTCAACTTCACAATAGCACAAGTCTTGAAATGAATTGTATTTTACAGTTATTCCAGAAATCATAAGTCGGATTAAAAACCCCAGTTTAAACGATGGAAGTTCAGGACCCTTCTGCAGACCTCGGACCCGTGGCATCAACTGTTTGGAATCAGTTATACGATGTATGAGAGAAGCATGGGATGAGATACCAGAAGCAAGACCAGACTTCCGTATGATTCGTGCAAAACTGAAGGAAATGCAAGCTGGCTTGTAAGATGAAAGTTGTGTTAAAATATCGCTATAAATTAGCAATGTTGACATATTTTCAAAAGCAGACTGAATCGTGTTTGAAATAGGAAACCAAACATCTTTGATAATATGATGGCTGTGATGGAAAAATATGCTCTTAATTTGGAAGGCATTGTTGAAGAAAGAGCTCAACAACTCATGGAGGAAAAAAGAAAAACGGACACTTTGTTACATCGAATGTTACCAAAGTACGCACATTAATAATCATAAATGGTTTCAAGCATTTTTGAGTACATAATTCTTAATCATTTTAATGGTCGGTCACTGATACGCCCACTACATACGCACTATCAGAAGATAGAAAGATTTTAATGAGCGAAAACAGGCCCAAACTAGTTTTTGATTAATAAATCATAGAGCATGTGTGCAGTATACAACAAACTAGACCACTAATTAAAATGAAATTATTAATCTGTTATTTTTGTTCCAAAGGACCGTTGCTGAATCTCTAATACGAGGGTACCAAGTCGAAGCGGAAAGCTTCAACATGGTTACCATATATTTCAGTGATATTGTGGGTTTTACGGTAAGATTAAAAACCTTAAATTTAACATAATCTCCATAGGACTCAATTTAAAATGTTAATTCTTAATTTGTACTCGAACTTTCAGACATTATCAGCTGAAAGCACACCCTTGGAGGTAATCCATTGATCGCTACTTTTTTATGACTCACAGTGTGTGCCCTTTAATCATTATCTTTTTTTTTTTTTTTGATAATAGGTAGTTGATCTTTTGAATGATCTGTACACTGCGTGTGACCGTATCATCGAACGTTTCGACGTTTACAAAGTGGAAACTATCGGTGATGCATACATGGTGGTCAGTGGCCTACCTATTCGAAACGGCCAAAAACACGCGAGGGAAATTGCTAAAATGGCATTGGCCTTATTAGAAAAAATTAAAAATTTCAAAATAAAACACAAGCCTAATGAAACGCTAAAATTACGGATAGGAATTCATTCTGGTAAGACAAGGACCAGAGTTTACACGTATTTTGTATGGCAAAAGTTAAATTGAAATTGAAACTATTCCTTACTAGGACCTTGCGTTGCTGGTGTTGTGGGGCTTAAAATGCCAAGGTACTGCCTGTTCGGTGATACAGTCAACACCGCATCTAGAATGGAGTCTACTGGAGAAGGTATTTATGATTTTTATACGAAATTGTTAACATTTTTGGCATAAGAACATTAAACAAACTGTACTGTATTACAAAATCAATTCTGTCTGAAAGCTACAAAGTTTAACTAACTCCCGCCTGTCCTTGGCAATATATTATTTCACATTATGTATGTATGCAGTAATCCTTTACGAATTTTAATTATACGACTCATTTCAGCATTAAAAATACACGTCAGTGGAGCGTGTAAATCCATTTTGGATGAACTCGGCGGCTTCATACTTAATGAGAGAGGATTAATTCCAGTCAAAGTACGTCCATAAATATTTATATTAATCCCAATGCTCACAAACCATTTAAAAATGAAGTAAACTATTTAATCAAATAAAATAATCATGAAAACCTTGTAACTGTACTTTTCACTAAGCACGTAAAGTTAGGCCTAATGACATTTTTT
>JAQGAE010005865.1:0-10776 GCA_034696685.1 Julus scandinavius
AAGCATTGCACCAAAGGAAGTTAACAGTTGATCATTGGTTAACTTGAAGAAAACCAATGAGGCTAACCCTGAGGTTAGCTAACCTTTTATTTAACCGTTGTTGGTGCAACCGGCCATTAGATAGGATATTTTTCGCCCGGGGTAAAACCTTGTGCCCCTTAAATTCCTACCCCTCATCCCCCATTCCTCAACTGGTATCTAGAAAACAACATTGTTTGTATTGTGTTACTTAAAATAAGCGTTTCACAACAGGAACAGGAAGAGGAAGAGTTGGTGGTCAATTTTCGTCAAAATCTTAAAAATGCTGTGGCTCAGGCAATTCTTGCTCTATTCTCACACTGTTTGGTGTTTTCGAAGCCAAATAAATGACCTCCTCTTTTATAATCCGGATGTTTGTGTTGGATTGCCAAAATCAACTCAGTTGTTTCCCACACGATCGTCTATAATTCTGCAGGCTTTTTTTTTAATAATAAATGTGCTGCGCAATTCTAAAGAAAACTCAATTGATTGGAAAAGGCAGGGAATCGTTTTTCCACTACGAAATTCCGACAAATAATGCCTAGTAACAGATTTGCTTCATCTGAGAGATGGGATAACAATTTTCAATTCAACAAAGTCTTTAGATGAGTTTAATAAAGTGGATCTGAATTAATAATTTTGTTTACTTTGTCTTTATACATAGCTCGGTTTGCAACTGCAATATGTTCGGATGGGAAAAATGAAACGCCTAAAATTACGATGGGTGGCAATCATTGAAGTCCTTGTCATGCAGGTAAGCTCATTTAATCACCTTGCAGGCTTTTCGCTAAAAGTCAGATTGTTGCATTACTGATATACTTGGCGACCAAACTCTCCTATCAACTTGGCGTGAAAAATCATTCTATCTCCAAATTTATAGGCGTAAAAACATCTTTTGTTTTATTACATATTGCAGTATTATGACTGACCAAACTCTGGACCTGCACTTGGTAAATTATTCTATCTCCAAATTTATAGGTTAAAAAAATGCCATTAGTATTGTGAAAATCATTATCTTGTATAATGTTGTTGAATAAAGTTTTTAAATGTTTATTGTCGTTGCTATTTTAAAAATAACCTATCTCAATTTTTATAGGCTTACAGAAAATGCAGAGTGGTGTGGTTAAAGAGATAGCCTAAAAAACGCGAATTCTTGTAGTTCTTTTTTCTGCCACTTAGGCGCTGCAACCATGTTCCCAAATTCCAATCATTCCTCCCACATACCAATCATTCCACAGGATTTTTTTTCCCTCCAAAAAAAAGACCTCATTCTCCACATAATAATACATAGTCATTTTCATAGTAAATTCAACATTTTATTAGTTAGACATGTAACAAAGTAAGCGCAATGTAAATATAAAATTGCTAACAGAAGGTAGTCCAGGCGAAGTCCTCGATTTGAATCGGAAGCTATAGATGGTCGAGATCGGGCTGTATAACCTGCAAATAAAAAACAAAAAAGGTATCAGCATACATGTTCGTGAAGAAGGAAAAAAACACAGGCAAAATGCATAAGTGACTTCTGACCTCGAAGGGAAATTCCAGCATGAAATTGGCGTTTAACACAAAGTTATGCGTAATTCCCGACTTTAACGAGGTTTTAAAAATGCAAGTAGATTTGGGACTTGGAGAAACATTTCTTCTGGTGTCTATTTCCCCTTTCATTGGCCATCTTTAATACTACAAAAAAAAAAACATTATTAGTGAACGTCCATTATGGTTTCTCTTCTTGTCCAAGTGCTAGCTACATCTCTAACATACACAGATTGAGAGGCTCAATTGGGTAATGGAAAGTTACAGGAAATGCCACTTTTCATTTATGGAATTGTGAAAAGTTGATTATTCATTACATTCAACAACCTTTGTACATTCCTAATGTTTTAAAAATCTAAGTACATTTGGAAGTGGGGACACATTTCTTCCTATGTCAATTTCCCCTTTCACTGACCTTTACAACTTAATTAACTGAAAAATACCATCATTAGTGAACATCCATAATGGCTTACACCCCTCTTGTCTTGAGGGCGTCCTTTTTTTAATGGCCTCTAATTCTAACACTAGAGTTGTTATTAGACATAATTTATGTACGATCCTTTTTGAGAATATTAAATGTTTCGACATCAATTTTGAACTGGGGACTTGGATTCACGTGCATATCTGACACTTTATACACAACATTAATTGTAAGAGTCGTATTTTAGACTTTCTTTAATGATCATAGTTATTTTAATTCTTTTTCTTGCAGAACTAATCAACATTACGAGTAGGAAAAAATAACGCCAGATATAAAATCAATTTTTAGAAAAAAACCCGCTAAAGTTCCATGGAAATTTATGAACCATTTTCAACATTGCATATAGCACAACCCTGTTCCGGGTATTTTTGACGCTTAGTAAAACCTTGTTTCTGTACATCAAAAAAATCTATTATATACGTAAATGCTAGCTCCAAATTTATATTTATCCACTAACGCGAAAATCTATCTATCTTCGTTAAAACTAGAAAAAAATCTAAGAAAAGTATACTATATCCAAATATCTTCATGCAATATAGTGGTGATACTCTTTAAAGCAACGCTGAATTTGGCGGCGGATGCAAAAATGGGAAATTGTTTTCCCAAAAAATCAAATTGCCGAAAATAAGTTAATTTCTTTAATCCTTTATTTAATTCAGATGTGCTAAAATCGACGATATCTTCAAGTTCTTCCCATTATAAATTTTTGTACATCGGAATTGGGTAAATGGAATGTTATAGGAATGTCACTTTGCATATTTGGCAATTGTTCGTCATTGCATAAATTGTAGAAAATTTGATTATCAAAACATTTAGCCAACTAAATCAAAGTTTATTACTAATAAAACCTATCGAATTATCAATCTATTGCTCTAAACACCTAATAAATATAATACATGAATAAAGCATACTTGCACGTGAAATCCGGATTGCAAATTGAAAAAATCGCCGATTTTGAAGACATCTTCCGTGTTCATTATCCACAACAGCATTGCACAACTTTCAGGAACGGCTTCTTTATATGGTCGAAATTTATCGGGTTCCGGCTTACCTCCAATTGGCTGTTGGCTTAAGGGCCATCCACGAAGAATGTCCGTCCCAAATTAAAATTCATAAAAAGACGCCACCATTACGTTTTTATTTTTTTGCACCAAAAACGCGGTTCTTTTTATAATTCTGCAAACCTGTAACATAAGAACAATAACGACATTAAAACAAATTTATTAAAAAATTATTAAGGAACAAATGCACCGGATGTCGCCATCAGTTCATAAATGAATGATAACAAAAATCAGGCTATTTCTGCTTTCAAAAACATTTTCTCACCAGAAGGACGAGCAGCCAGGATGAGAAACACTGTACATGCTCCCAAAATGCAATACGCTAATATCGTAATAGCACTTACCTTCTAATTGTGTGCATCATACACAGTAACCGTATTTAAAAAATAGTTGATATTCAGATAAAATAATGCAGAACGAAAATCTTATTAAAGCGATGCATTTTGGAAAGTTATTTAATCAACTATTGAAGGCTGGATGCGCACTTTCAATGCTGTGTATCCTTTGGAAGTCTTTCATTTCAGAATCTAGTTCAACTAACTAATACAGCATATCACTATTTGCAATTAGAAATCATCGCAAAGAAAATTAATAACAAATAAAATGCATTCAATCATTAGTTTTTCACCTGACATTTACAAGTGAATTAACCTTATGCAATCGTACTCCTCAGACTCAAACTATACATCACATACTTACCAACTTTTCAAACTCGCTCATTTCAGTCGTCCTGGTCTTGGTCATCTCTTACATTTTCGTACAAGATCTTAAAATAACTTTCCATGTATTGCCTAACAATATCTTAGATTGTTCATCGGTACATAAAAGGTTACATTTTTAATATGTTTAAATTGAGAAGGTAGGCTTATCTGTATGACAGCAAAGCTTTCAGTGATTGCCAACTATCTGAGTTTGCCACTATCCATGATTGATGTTATACGACGATTAGTTACATCTGAAGACTATATACGTAAATGGTAAGGGTTTAAAACTAAGGGTCAAATGACATCCCTTCAAAAGGTGATTTTCATGGAATTTTTGTTCAATTTTTTGAAGGTGATTAATATTTTTAGAATCGAATAAACATTTAACAGTCGATTAAACAGTTTAACCATGGTAAAACCCACCAAAAAAATGTGTTTTCTAAACAATGGTAAGGGTTTAAAACAGAGGATCAAATGTCATCCCTTCAATAAGTCCTTTTTGAATGGTCCCTTAACAGGAAACAGATCATGTTATAAATAATAAAAATGTTAACAACATGTTACCTGGATAATAAAACCTACCATTTGGATTAGTATAAAAATGTCGATTTGCAAAGAAAAACAATCATTTGGCAATTCTAGATTTAAAAATGGCAGACTTTGTTTGCTACAACTTATCCCGGCGAATATTCCATACTTACAGATCTGTAACAACCGATTTTGTCGTTAGATCAAACAATGTCACCTTCAAAACAACTTCAAAACACTGAAAATTAAAAAAAAAATAATAAATAAATTAAACTGGACAATTTTGGAGTTGGACTGTATCAAACGGCATTGAAGAACAGCAAGCATAATTTCCTGAAAGCTCTCTCGTAAGCGAATAATATGTCGAAATACACTGAACGCGCTTTCAAAAAGCGCTGCAAAAATTAAAATTAAGCTATAGCGCTTTATATAAAAGACGTTTAACTAATTTTGCATTGGGAACTCCCATCGGTACATCCACTTATCAAATCGGCACACATACTGGTTTTTCAAACATGGTGATTCATTTATCTTCTATACAATGGAGCAATTTTTGTACGGAATTTTTTATTAATTTCAGATAAAAATACATTCAAGTCTTAAAATCGTCTTCTTTTTAAGCAGTTGAAATGCTTGGGAATACAAATTAAGATAGCACATCAAAACCAAATTTCGGAAATGAACGTATAAGTGGGAATTTTCAAAACTCTGTTCTGGTATTGCATAAAGTCATGAAATATGCAACCAAACTCTTAAAAAAAGGCATGTTAGCCAAAGGACCATGCTGATAGCTAACTGAACCTCATCACAGAAACATAAAAGGGGATTTTGAATGATTTATAAAACCTAATTATGTATCAGAGACAGGGCGCCGAGAGCCAGGGCCGGGCCCGGGGGAAAGGGAGGAGGGTAAAGCCATATATGTCATAACATTTCAGGGAGGGGGGAAGTTACCATAGAAAAATTGCGTTTTTAACGTAGAAAAATTGCGGTTTTACCAATGAAAATTTGCGTTTTTACCATAGGAAAATTGCGTTTTTAGCTTACAAAATTGCGTTTTTAACGTAGAAAATTTGCGTTTTTATTATAGAAAAATAACGTTTTTACCTTACAAAAATTGCGTTTTTACCAAAGAAAATTTGCATTTTTATCATAGAAAAATTGCGTTTTTAACGTAGAAAAATTGCGTTTTTCAGTTTTCATGACAATTTCAAAAAATCATTTTTAACATTTCAAATTTATTTCGCACTTATTCTGGATGTCCGGGACCCTGATAAGAGAAGCATAACCTACACCTGAAGATTTTTCTCCTGATTTTCAAATTCTTGTCTAAATTTCACATGATGGTGACATAATATTACGTTTTTTATATGACGTAATTTACGTTGAATCAAAGAATCTGTTAGATTCAGAAGTTTTATTACAATTTTTGCCTTCACATTTGGTTTGGCAAATGCATTTCACAAATTCAAAAATCGTAGTTTTGAAGAAAAAAAAAAGTGTGAATTGTATATTATTTGAAACATAATGAATAATAAACATATATAAAAAATAATTATATACAACAAATATTAAAAACTGTGAAAACAATATGCAAAATCATTCATGTAGATATGATAAAGTTTTTGTGCTCATTTTGGAATAGGTGGAAAATTAGAGAGTAAAATGAAAAATTTTCATAAATTATGATCGCCATTAAATTCTCTTCAATTGTTTTCATGTTCTTTATATCTTCAACATTGTTAAAATAATATTAGTATTGTTGTTTGATGTCATACCTTAATTGCATATTTTTATCCTGCCTTTACTTGATTTTTCATGAAATTTCAACGTACTAGCCTTGTATAAGCAGAACATAACATTGATCGTGCACATTTTTGTCTTTGACAATTTTTTCCAGATTAGACAATATACGCGTAAATCCGGGGTAAAAATTCTGAAAATACACCACACCCTAATAAATCTGGATTCTTGAAACTTTAATTTCCATATGTATTCAATGTCACGTACAGCCTCGAAATTTTCAAGAATGTATGCAAGAAACACGAAGCCAATTAACTAAGACAAGATCTGCATTATTCTACACTGAATTTGAAGTTTTAAAAACACAAAAAAATTGAAATAAAACCAGATTTTTCTTAAAATTTTATAACACAATCAAGAATAGTAAGCAATATAAAAGTGGTGCAATTTGTATTCAAATTTCTGCATTTTTAAAAATAAAAACTTGCTGAAAAATCAACCGGTAATTTTTTAAAGTTATATTTAAAGTTTTTTTTTAAACTTAAAGATATAGTGATCAGATTTATAAAAAGAATATAATAGTTAATTTCAACGGTGCAATATTTCCTAGAGCCACTAGGAAATGCTTTGTTTTTAAAAACACTTTGTCAGCATTTTGGTCATATTTGTCCTCCCGCTTGTTTTCTGAGAAACTATTATAAGAATATCCTGGTCTCGGTACTATAACCCTCGTCAAGTCTAAACCACACCTGTTTATTCCTGAAAAATTCACTTGAATTTCTTGAAAGATTGCAAAAACTTCTGCTGTTTTCCCCACTGAAATTAGCGTAGGGTTCGATTTTTTGCTCCTTTTTCCCGTTTATTTTCTTTATGATACACAATGGGCTATTTTAAACTATGATTCATTGTACAATGAGGCATATTAGTGGGAAAATCCCAACTTGACAATTCAGAATTTATAAAAAGTGATTATAAAATCCTAGGCGTTTCCGTTTTCATAAAATATAACATATTCATGAAATATAATGCTAAATTCATGTGAAGTTTGGTAACATCTGCTTGATAAAATTGCAGTAAAAAGGCAAAATTGAGATTATTACCCATTTATACCCATATACCCATATAAACCCATTTAGAGGGGTTTACGAAATTAGAGGTGTTTAATAGTTTAGAGGGGTTTATTAGATTGAAGGGGTTTATTAGTTTAGATGGGTTTATTAGTTTAGAGGGGTTAATTAGTTTGGAGTATTTCTGCAAGTTTAAAGCATCTTTAAAATTCTGCAGAAATTTGGTTGAAAGCTGTGCAGACTATTTTCTGGGAATACAAATTGCCAGAATTGTATCAAATTTCTGCATAATAGTTTCTATAGGAAACGCACTGAGATATTTTTCTGGTCATTTTCTGCACATCATTTTTGTACGGGAAATTAGCTTTACATTCTCATTTCTTATGGATCCTCATTTTAGGATACATCTCAATTGTCATTTATATTTTCTGATTTTTTAATAAAGGACATTGAAAAACAACGAATGAAAGTTTTCCTCTTGACGTCATGAGAATGAGGCTTTCAGTTTTATAATTTATTTTGAAACATACACTATGTTTTTTTTAAATGTAAATTCTTTTATTCACAAGTTATTACTTTGACAAATTTGCATGAGTTATTAATGCAAAAGAAAGACATTTAAAAAATCGATTGCGAATTTCCAATTGACGTCACTGAATGAGAAATAGTTTCACTGCAAGTTTGTTCCCTTATATTCAAATAGACGCTATCATTTCTGAATCAAAGTTGTGTCACTTAAATTAATATTCTGGAAAATTTTCACAAAATTTTAATATACAGGAAGACATTGAAAAAAAGCAAATCAAAAAATCATCTTTGACTCATTGAAAGGGGATTTGGTTTTACTATCAGTTATGGGGGACGGGGGCGATCAAAATGTGTTGCTTGGTGAAAATTCGGGGCTGCATGGCTGATGTTTCAATCTTTAAACACCACCTCTGTACTGTACTTTGTGAAACACATTTATCACCATAAACTTCTAACATTTCACTATAAATTTCACTCGTTTTCACGTTTTTCAAAACAGAAAAACGAATAACACTTCGTTGTTCCTCTAGTGTGAACGCTTTCAAATGAGGCGCCATTTTGTTTTTGGATAGTTTGTCCGAAATTCTGCTTGAATTATGGCGCCATGTAGTGACCTAAAACCAATATTTCCTGCTCTTTAAAATGGTTATTTCAGGTTTTTTGTACGTCATCTGGTTTTCGAATAATAAACTAATATGCAAAACTTTTTGACCGCTTCTCGTGGATCTATTATATTTAATCGCGTCATAATTAATTAAATATTCTGCAAAATTTCATTAATGTTTTATATCTTATCATTACTGGAATGAGGTTTAGTTCAGTTATAAGTTTGCTCCCTTATATCCCTAGCATCCAATTTCTCAAAAATTAAATACAAGATCAAAATAATGGCATTCTTATTCTTTACTATTCTCCATTTATCAAACATTTAAAAAAGTCAAGATTTATCCATAAATTATCAACACCTTTAACATACACCCATATATAACCCAACTGAACTTTATGTATATTTAGTAGTAATGAACTTCACATTTTTTATAAACGTGTTCCAACTTCTCGAAATTCCCTTACTTCCTCTGTCTTGTCCTACTGTTTTCCACTTTTTTCAACTTGATCCAATATAATTTTTTTGCTAAGGGAGGGGACAAAAAAACATGAAATATAACGAGTAAAATATAGATTTTTAAAAATGCAAATGGGAAAGTTAAAACTATGGCATTAGAATAAAATAATGCAGTGCAAGTCAAGATTGGCATTAATCTTACAGTCATGAAATTTGAATGATAACATGTCAACAAACCTACCAGAGGTAGAGTGGCTAACAATTCGGCCATAGGCAAGTTGTGCAGAGTGGCCAGGGGAATGAACCCTGGATTTCGAAAAACCTCCGACTTCTAGGTTTATTAACCTTAAATCTCGAATCCTGAGCTCCTTCCTTATAGCGTCAGCACAAAAAAATACCTTTTGAACCTTTACAAAGCCGCCGAGGAGGATGACACTTATTATCTTTATGAGATATGGGTTTCCCCACGTGGAATGAAGATTATATTTTTGCATATTTTCACTAATGAGTTTTATCTTAATGACATTCAAACTTAATTTTGCTAAACGCAGATTCCTAAATAGTATGTGTTTCAGAAGGTTTCTGGAGCAATTTGAAACACTGTAAAACGTAATATAGGACCAAAATAAGTCATTTTGGGAGGTCCATCAGATGACAAGATGACTAAAATTAATTACTAATAATGTCTCCGTCATTGGACTTCCAAATTGTCATCATGCTTGAAGGTCCATGACTATTTTCAAACATGTTCGTCATATTTGGTGGTCCATATGACGTCATTAACGAAAAATAATGTTAATCTAATTAAGCCGAATGACGTAGTTGTGTTCAGAATGTTAACAGAATAATGTTGTCAACATTTCCAACCTTTAAATATGTCATTTTTGGAAAATCATATGACGTCATTAACGAAAGCTAAAGATGTTAAAAGCAACCAAACATGTTGAAAGTCGTACAATTTTCTTAATGTAATAGCAATGTAGTATTTTTTGAATATCAGTAAGGAGTTATTAACGAAATAACACAAATAAGGACCGAAAAATATTCATGTAAAATGGAAACTACCTGAGCAAGATGTCGAACACTATCGATGAGTTGCAGGAATGCGATCATTGCTAAGAATAAATCCAAAGGTCGACCTCCTGGAAACATAGGAAATTCCGTGACATGTCGTTAAGATTTACGACACAAAAACGCCACGTTTTTTATGTTATTCTTTTTTAATTGTATTGGTCCGAAGGTTCGGCCATTGCTCCCTCCCTTCGGGTTCAAGGTGGTTAAAAATGAGCCCATCCTGGCCTTGCCTGAACCTACACCTCTCACATTTTTTTTTTAATCCATGCAAAATTCAGCATATTTTATCTAAAAAAAAATTGTAGATATTCCAGAAAATTTTTCAAAGAAAAAAGAAAGATGAATAATAAAGGCGAAATTTTCAGGGTTTGGGTTTGGCCAACGTGATGTGAATGGCCTCCTACGCCTTTCTCCGTTTCCGTGTCATTGTCCTGACCCATGACCCCACACATTTTTCTTTTGCGCCCCCTGGGGGCGGCTTTGGCCATTTCTGACAGACGTCAAGATGGCGGCAACCTATAATTCCAGTGCTCGAGATATGCAAATGTGGAGGTGATGGCTCCTCAAGGGGGGCAACTTATCATCCTTAATTACGGAGTGATACCTCAACCTCGATCACCCACTTTATAACTAGTTGCCACATTTTTATGGCGATTCGGCGAAGTTTTTGATAAAAATTTGGGATGGTTCAAGCCAGCGGGTGACGTGAAACTGATTTGGTGGTCCAAACATCACGCCCCAACTTATTGAACAAAAAAATTACATATTTCAAGTGGTTTTATCTTGCCAAAAAACATGGTTTAAAAATCGAGATTTTTATCGAGATAAAAGTGAAAATGAAACGAAATTCCGCCATTTTGATAAAATTGGAATCAAACTTTGGCTGAGGATTTTAAGCTTCATTAAGGGCCGGTTGCACCAACAAAGGTTAAATAAAAGGTTAGCTAACCTGAGGTTATATAAAACCACGAGTTAA
>JAQGAE010005866.1:0-10774 GCA_034696685.1 Julus scandinavius
CAGTCTTCATTGTGACCATGTTCATCCGCTTCACCAAGGTCTCAATGTAAGGAGTCTGACTCATACTCACGTGGTCCAATCCCTGTGTAATCTGAATCCCCAGAAAGAAGTTCACTGGACCAAGGTTTTTAATGTCATACAACTCCAGAAGGCTTCCGACAACCTCGGCCTGGACCCTTCTATTTTTACTGAGGACCAGCAGGTCGTCCACGTAAACAAGAATCAGTGCATCCCAACGCAGCAGATAGATGCACTCGCAAGTGGCGAGTGATGTGAACCCACGAGACTCCTCGTGCAAAGTACTCCACCAGCACCTTCCAGATGATCTAGTCCGTAGAAGGACTTTTCAAGTCGCCAGACAAGGGGTTTTGTTTCTTCCCCACCAGGAGGGGTTTCATGAGGACTGGGATGTCAAGTGTACCATATAGAAAAGCAAACTTGACATCAAGATGGCAATGTAGCCAGCCCCCACACACCACGAGAAAGAAAAAGAAAACACTCACCGGATTGTAAACGTCCGTGTAATCCTAACCTTCCCGTTGTTGGAGCCCCTTCGCCACTAGGCGTGCCGTATGCCGGACGACTTTCCCCCCCGGAGTCCCTTTTCCGGGTAAACACCCAACGACAGCTGAGGATCTTATCACTCGGCTGGGGACTCACGAGCCGGTAAACCTTAAGCTTTTTGAGGGTTTGCATCTCGTCGTCCATTGCTTCCTGTATCTATCAGCATCATGAGAGCTTATGGCTTCTCCATAAATCCTGGGATCTTTCTCGACACTGTTTAATTCAGCGTCGAGGAACCCGTCCTCCCCCTCGTCAGGTGGTTAAAAAGCTTACAGGTGGCGTCATGGCCCCTTTAACTTCGCATTGCAGGCCCTGGCTACCGGAGGGTGAGAACTCGCCCTGGAACTTATTTTTAGAGGAAAAGTCATAATCCTTGGGATTAAATGGAATTCCCTCCTCCTGGCAATAAGATTTTACTTCATTGCCTGATCGCAGACGTATACCATCATGATAATAGTAGACGTCCGCTCGATCTCCAGTTTTCCAGGAAGACTACGGTCCTTCTCCATTTTAAAGGGGAAGGATCTCGTAGTAAGATTTTATGATGCCTCCGTACCGGAGAAATCGTTCGTTGTTTGATTTCTACGGAGGCCTCCCTCTCCAGAACTGGTGGAGGAGGAGCCAGGGCTTCGACATACTCATCGTCTGTCGATTTAGGCTCCTCGACCCTAGGCCGCGAGTCCACAACGGTCAAGTCCTCGTTGATCTTGACTTGACTCGACTCGTAATTGCGGTCATGGTCGGCATTATAGAACCTGTAACCCCGGGTGGAATGGGCATAGCCGACAAGGATACCTTGAACCGCCGTATCCGCAAATTTTTTGGTCCTTTGTTTATGAGGTATGAGTCCACTGACTTTGCTGCCTATCCTGCGCATATGCGCAAGATTCGGCACATACCCCCGGAACAGCTCATAAGGAGTCTTGTTCCCCAGGATAACCTGCGGCAGATGGTTCTTAATATACACAAAGGTATGGAGCATTTCTACCCACAACCTTTGGGGCAAGCCTGTCTCCTTTAGCAAAGCCTGGATGGCCTGAACGGAAGTTTGGTTAAATCGTTCAGCCACCCCATTCTGATGGGGAGAGTACACATTCATCTTTATATGCCTAATGCCCTCATCCCCATAGAATTTTGTTAAAAGTCCGGAGCAGAACTCTCCTCCATTGTCGGTCTTGATGGACTTTATTTTATGCCCAGTCCATCTTTCTATTTTGCGCACATAATGTTTGATTCATCCCATGGTCTTATCCTTGTTTGTGATGGCGTACACCGAACTCCAATGGGAGAAGTCGTCAACGATGACTAGATAGTACCTGCATCCCTGTCCAGAAGGGAATGCAGAGGACCCCCAAAGGTCCGCATGGACCAGTTCGAGCGGCGCCTTTGTGAACCTTTCCTTGAAGGCTTTAGCTGTGGGGCGACGCGCTTTTGTTAACAGGCATATGTCACATGAGTGGGGAACACTCTTAATTAGTGGCCATCCCCTCACCGACTCAGATTTCGAGATGTTTATTATCGAGTCGGTGTTTATGTGGCATAATTTAGCGTGCCACAAAGCCAGGTCCGTTGCTTTACTAGGCAACGGCTGACCTGTGGAATTTGACTTCAAAAAGGTCCTTCACAAATCAGGTTGGGGGATCGCTTTTGTATGATATAGGCGATCCCTCCGCTCAAACTCCATGACCAGGTCCCCCTTGGGGTTTTTAACCCTGACAGTGTCGGCGTCTCCCATCCAAGTTATTTTAGCAGCTTTAGCCAACTGGGAGGATGACAGGAGATTCCGTCTTTCACTAGGGGCATAGGCCACGTCCCTGACAACGACGAATTTAGTAACGCCGCTAACAAGGACGGACATCAGCACCGTCCCCTTTTCCTCAATGGGAAAGGTGCCAGAGTACGAGCTCATCGTGATGGGATCGATGGCCCTATACTTGGCATACCAGGACTTATTGTTGGTAAGGCTGATCCCCGCTCTGGAATCCCATGTCCACTCCCCTTTTTTGTTATTGGCTAGGGTGTCTGCCATGAAGACTTCAAAGTCAAACCCTTTTGGATCAAAGTCTTAATGATCCACTAAGCCTCCATTCAGCTGGCGAGGTGCTCCTTTTCATTTTTGTTTGCCGGCCTTTTTCTTTTTAGTTTTTGTTGCGGCCGGTGGCTGTGCCGGGATTGCTTAGGCAGGCTTACCATGCAAGACCCAACAACGGTCTTGCAGGTGACCAGACTTCCCACAATGGGTGCATTTAAAGTCTGGTCTTTTCCCCGGAACCCCTCCTGCTTTGGCACTAGCCCAGAGAACATCGCTCGCCGGGTTGCCGGCAGAACCATTTAGAGTCTGCTCAGCGAACCGCATAGTATTGGCCTCAGCGATCAAGGAGGCCTTGACCCTGGAAGCGGTGAAATCCGAGTCCGGCCAACCATGAATTAATTTAATTTTTAACGCGTACTCCGGAGGAAGGCCCATCAACATTTGAAACGCAAGGTCCTTGTCTGTAACCCTGCGATCCACCTCTTCCTGGTGACGCGCCACGGCCTCGACCCTGGCAATATAAGCCTCAACGGTCTCAGCTTGTGTCATCCGAAGAGACACAAACTGACACCGGAGTTGCCAGCGTTTGTCTCGAGAGCCGGGCTCGTACGTTTGCTGGATATGGTGTAAAATTTCACAGCAATGGGTTCTAGCGAAACCCTGGAAGAAAGTCTTCCGGATGCCCAAGACGATGGTGAAATACATTGCCGAGGTCACCGCCTGACAGATGTCTTTACGCCGTTCTAGTTCGGCCGGCGTAGCTGAGCCGGGCAAGGCGGTGACCGTCCCGTCTGCGTACTTGAGGAGGGCTTGATTGGCCAAAGCTATATCAAGCTTCTTACGCTAATTCGCGTAATTGGTCCCATCTAATTTTGTGACGTGGAACCTTTTCAAATCGACGGGAACCTGCAACTTTTCCATCGTCACAGGCTTGGGATTTTTGTATATATATATTTTAATGAATTTTAATTTTGTATATTTATTTACTTATTGTTCTCTCCTGGAAGAACTACCTCTCACGCAAACGCGGTAAAATCTTGCCCGCTTCCGAAAAAGGTTTATAATTTTGGAACCAGCTAAACCCTTATATCGCAGTGTAATTCATTTTAGTTAAAAAAATTGTTTTAAATAGAAATATAATATATAATAAATATTCTCTAATAAATTATAATAAATCTCTAACAAATATCAACAATAAACAATTCAATAAATAACAATAAACACTCACTTTTATAAATTGGACACACAAAATCTGCTCTCCCCGTTTTCCAAATACCAACGTTTAGTTTGACGATTGAATTTATGCACACAAAAAAACAGTTACCGTCATTCAGCCTCTTCAACAATGAGCATGTAATCAATTATAAATAGCAAGTCAATCCCCTCTTTTGGTCTCATGTGACCATTCAAATTTCTTTTTGAATCTTTTTAGTCGCAACTGGCAAACTTTGATTAGTGGTTAACTACCCCAATCGGCATTATCCGTCACGACGATTGGCCGCTGTGCACAACAATGGCGCACGCCGAAAAATTACATACGGCTGGGCGGGTCACCTGCAAATAAATTGTGAGGCCGTCGAATTACGTCGATGCTTTCTGGGCACACAAACCACAAAAATAACGGCCTTTTCCAAATTCAATTTGGCCGCGTTGAATTAAGGATGATCCGGGCGGGCCCACAAATGAAAGCAAAAAACCGCGGCCAGTCTATCAGAGAGTTCTAAATTGGTGATT
The DNA here is from genome assembly GCA_034696685.1 of Julus scandinavius. Classification (NCBI taxonomy): domain Eukaryota; kingdom Metazoa; phylum Arthropoda; class Diplopoda; order Julida; family Julidae; genus Julus; species Julus scandinavius. The sequence goes on from JAQGAE010005866.1 coordinate 4,331, forward strand.
ACTATCGCCAATCGCGTAAATTTGTGGTGTTTTTGTTGCAATAATTGGCCGCTTCACTACTGTTTAATCGAATAACGTCCTCAAAATTTCTCATTAAAAATCCACGTATTAAGCACGACTAAAGTTCGTCGAAAAACAATTAGGCGGGCAAATCATCTTTCAATCAAAAAATGACCTTAGCAATTCAAAAAAAAAAACTATCGATTTTCCAGCTTCTCTGATTATTAAAGTCTTTAGGCTTACCCACTTTTAATGTTCACATTATCGATCAAAATTATCATCAATTGTTCTTAATTTCAAATCAGACGCATTGCACAAAAAAAACTTTAACAACGGGGCAGTAATGGGCGTTATGGGCGTGGCACTTAAATCCTTTTTACAAAGAAAATAATCGTTAATCGTTGCTGACAATTTTCATTTAGAAAATTTCCGTAATCTCTCCCGTGGCTCTGCTACCATTGTTGATTCAATTGTTGAACGTTGTTTGTTCGTAATCCATGTCCTCTTTATGATTGCAGGAACGCGGATTTCCACAGAGGAACTCGGAAACTGGATTCATTGTAGTGAGTATTCGTTTATTTTAATTAGACATTTGAACACTTACAGTCTTGTTGTATTGGAAATCAATGCACTTCTATCATTAAATCGATATCCATGGTGGGCAATGAAGAGCTGGACACCCGGTCAGGTCAGTGGCCAAAAAGAGAGTGACCAGCCAGACCATTGAGGACCAAAATGGCCGCCCAACAGTGTGACCAATCGGCCAAACCCTTATTTCCCCAAGAAGATAGGAAAGTCTACTTAGGGACCTTATCCTATTATAGTGTAGGCCCTCACCAACACATTTACATGGGGAGACCGCCCTTCATCACCGCAGGTAAGCAATATAAACTACGTGTATTAATATAAATTTAATTAATATAATTAAAAAGGTTAAAAACATTACTGTTGCGAAAATAAAACAACAGACCTTAGGGGATCGTTCTGTTATGATGACCATTGATAAAGAAATGATTTTGTCAGTATTGTCATCTGATTTGCAGGCTTATTTTAGGCCTCTCTTTGTTGCCAGCTAGACCATTGTGGCGTTTGTATGGTGTGTCACAGCGTGACATACAGTTTTTGGGCAAGACCGAGGCCATGGTTAGTTTCAGGGGACGTGAATTTCTTCATCGTTTTCGAGTATTTCAACAGCCAAAACAAGTGGCACTGCTCGGTTAGGATTTCTGCCGGTGTACTGGGCTGGTGGTGTTGCCAGCCTTCTAGACGTTTTGCTACCAGGATGCACCAGAGGAGCAGTTTCCTTTAGCTTGTACTGGGGGTCTGACGGACCACTGTCAGGAGGATATTACGGAGCAGGCAGTTACTTTAACAGGATCTGGATTCTCCGGAACAGAGAGCAGAAAGGCTGTTGCGACTTTCCATACGCTAACTGCAGCCGGTAATGTTGCCACTATGTTCGGAGTCGATGGTTGTGTTTGCTTCCGAAGGAGACTCGAAAAGGTGACATTGTATTGATAGAGGCTCTGCCACTGGAGGGGACCTCTGCGTGGGCAGCGTGCGGAATTATGTCAATCAATGATAATCACTGTTGTCTTTTCCAGATGGCTAATTTAACTGCTGAGGCCCTGAAATTGGAGGAGGGCTCAATGATAGCCTCTATGTCTGCATTGGAGGATCCTGAGTTGGTGTCAATGGATGGGACGGAAAAGGATAAAATTGATGTGGGGGTGTAAAATTTTGAGATAGTTTTTTGCTGAACTTAATTTTGAATTTGGGCCCTACCTTGTCGAAGTCCCAGCACAGACAGTTAAGGCATTTGCTGTTTGGGTTTAGAAGGGCATTCCCATTATCCATACAGGAGTTGGGATTAAGTAAGTTGCCCCACATCCAGTGGATACAGGGAATAATCCCCTGGTTTATGTGGCTCCTAGACGATCGTCCCCTAAAGTGCGGGAAATTGTTAGGCAGGAATTATCGGAAATGTTAAGTCAGGGGGTGGGTACACCTAGCAAAAGTAGGTATTCTAGTCTAGTTGTATTAGTTAAAAAGAACGATAGTTCAGTTAGGTTCTGCGTGGATTATCGTCAGTTGAATAAGAGTACAATAGTGGATAGTTATCCTTTACCCCGAATTGATGATGCTTTGGATGCTATGCAGGGCTACGCTTGGTTAGCAACCCTTGATATGATGTCAGGGTATTGGCAGGTGCCTATGAGCAGAAAGGATCAGGAAAAGACTGCGTTTTTGTGTTCGGAGGGACACTTTGAGTTCACCTGTATGCCATTTGGCCTCTGCAATGCACCCGCTACGATGCAGCATGGATTAGATCAGGTTTTTTTGCAATTGAAATTAAAGGCATGCCTAGTATATTTAAACGATATTATAGTTTTTGCCCCTACCTTTTCGTTAGTTTTGGAGAGGTTAAGAGCAGTGTTAGATGTTTTGATATTGCATAACATTTGGTTGAAGCCGTCAAAGTGTTTTTTTGCATTCATGCGGGTGTAGTATCTGGGTCATGTTGTTAGTGCCCAGGATGTTTCTACGGACCCTGATAAGGTTATCGCGGTGAAAGGGTTTTCAAGGCCCAAGACACAGAAGGGGGTAAAAAGTTTTTTGGGATTATGCGGATATTACCGCCGGTTTGGGGAGGGTTTTGCTACTATTGCCAGGCCACTCATTGATTTATCACGTGATAGCGTCCCATTTGTATGGTCCTTACTATGTGAGGACAGTTTCATTCGATTGAAGGAAGCCCTGTGTATGGCCCCTATTTTGGCAATGTTTGTTCCAGGGGCCCCTTTGAGGTTGCATTCCAATGCTTCACGTGTGGTCTAGGTGCCATTCTCTACCAGGGGGTTAAGGGGAATCAGCGAGTTTTAGCTTATGCAAGCCGCTCGTTGTTGCCAGCAGAAACTTGTTATACTGTCACAGAATTGGAGGCCCTGGCAATTGTATTGGCAGCTGAGAAGTTTAGGCACTACCTCTTCTTGGATAAGGTGACGATTGTCACGGACCACCATGCTTTGTGATACCTTCTATCATTAAAGAACCCGTCGAACCCTTTGGGTTGGTGGGCAGCTAAGATGGAAGAGTATTTATGATGTGGAATATAAGAAAAGAGGATTGCATATGGATGTTCATTGTCTGATTTGATATCCTGTGCCTGAACTTGGGAGTTGTCCATCGGTTGAAGATGATGCCTTTATATATTTGTTACAGACCCACTGATATAGCTTGGGAAAAACAGAATGACGGTTCATTAGATGAATTACGTAATAAGGCGGTGGGGGCCATGCCCCCATTATTAGTGTTAGTGGTACCGGAAGTTACCCGATGATGTTATTCGACAATGTCATGATCATCCGCTGGCTGGGCATTTTGGAGTTACTAAGACCATGGCTTTGTTGACCAGAGCATATTACTGGCCCCAGATGAAGGTGGCAGTAAATCGGTTAGTAGGTTTTTGTCCACAATGTCAGATTAATAAGATACCTAGGGTGTTGACTCCGGGGTTGTTAGAACCTATTTCGGGTGAGGATCCTGTAGTGAAGTGGGGTTTCGATTTTGCAGGGCTTTTTCCCCAGTCGGTGGGAAGGGTTGTCTATTGTTTGGTGGCTCTTGATTATGGTACGCGATTTTGCGTGGCGGCTTCTTAAAAGAGAGCGAATGCGGTCGCGATTAAAAAGTTTTTTCTGAATTTGTTTGACCAATTTTGGGAGGCAAAATTCTAGATTTCAAATTGTGGGACCCCCCAGCTAATTAAGAGGGCACAGGATTTTTTTTGAACTTGTGGGATAAAACATAGGGCATCTACCCCTTACCATCAACAGGCTGAACAGCTGATTCAAACGTTGTTGATTTCAGTTAGGGCTATGGCCTCAGGAGGAATTTGTTTGGGTGGATATCCCACTGCTTTGGCTTGAGCAGTCGTGGCATATAATTTTTCTGCCCAAGCTTTGTTGCGGGCCTCGCCATTCAAGCTTATGCACTGGTTTCTACCACGATTGCCAGTGCATAATGTTGTGGAGCAGCCTCCTACGGTGGGCCCCAGTACCCCAGTGGGTGATCTTCGTGTAAAGGCTGAAGATGCGCTAATTAATGCCCATGGAAAGCAAAAGGAGTATTTCGATAGGCTAAGTCGTTTAGTTAATTTTAATGTGGTTGATTGGGTCTTTATATGCGATTTGGCTCCTGCCTGTAAGGGCCAGGGAAAATTGTAGGCCCCATATCATGGGCCTTATCAGAAACTGGAACGGTTGTCTGTCGTTAATTATGCAATTCGGGACACTAGGCGAGGTACGGGCCCTGTGTCAAATTTGCGTATCAGTAATTTAAAGTGATATCAGATATGAAGAACGCCTCAAATTTTGGCTATAAAAGCGCGTATATTCTAATTTGGCGCTAATAGTTGGTCGTGTTTGGTGTGCCCACGTAAACCTTCTTACCCTTAGGCGAGACCAAGTGGTGGAATCGCCCAGAGGTTGTTGTTGCGTGGCCGGCTGTGTGTTCCTTTGTTTTCCGTCCCGTTCATGCCTTCTCAGGTAGGTTTTGTTTTTTTGATACAATTTTCTGTTTTTTGGACTTTGGGTTGTGCCAGCCTCCATTGTAGAAAGCTGGGGTATTGTCAAGACCAGGAAGTCGTCGGGGTGTGTAATAAGGCCCAAGGAAGTTAATTTTTTTAAGCATGCGTATCTGTCTTCTAGAACTTTCTTCACTATGGCGCACCGTAATTCGCAAAATACTGTCACGATGATGGTAACGGTCTTGGAGGAAGGCCGCCGGCAAACTGTTTCTGGGACCTTGGTTGGGGTTGATTTTCGACGAGACAATGAGCCCCAATCTCTCAAATCCAGGGCACGTAATCGAAGGGACTTGTCTCCAGCTTGGTCCCAGCGACGTCCTCTATTACATCAGCCATGCGGTCGCCGGGAGTCCGTGAACGTGTTCCAGTTGCGAGGGCCTGCAGAGGCCAGAACAGAGGCAGTCAGCGAGTGGGAGCGGATCGAGTTTGGGTTTCCCACCCACCTGAATTCCAGAAGAGGGTGGACCCCCACCAGTTTTATGTTGAGGAAGACTGGGACCATGAGTTGACTGAGCGAGAAGGACTACTAGTTCCGTTTCGTCAGAGAGCGTTTATTGTGGAGTTGCCCCCTGGAATGTATGACATGCCTCCAAACTTTGTTTTCCCTTGACCAAACCCGCAGGTGGTCTATTTGGCGTTGGGGGCAACTATTGACCGACATCGCAGAAGACAACGTGCATGCCAATATAAGGCGGATAATCAGATTGTGGGCTGTCGGCAAAATTAGCAGGATTGAGTCTACTGGCTCCAAGTGCAGTGGAGATTCCAGAAAGTCCTGTAATCTGTAATATTTTTTGTTGTTGTTGTTTTCTCTCTCTCTCCTTCCTTTTATATGTGCATAATGCATGACGTTATGATCTTGACCAGGGACTGGTCAACGCTTAGGGGGAGTGTGACGATCCCCCTAGGCAGTGGCACAAGCATGGAGGAATGTATGCAAGGCCGGTATGTGAGCACAAATGCGTGGCTAAGGTAAAAGGTTATGCGCGTGGAATGTGCAGGAAATGTTGTGATGTAACTTCGAACGTTCTATAGAAATTGCATTTATGCTTTCCAGGTTGCTACTAGGGGGGAGAAAGCTGGTTATAAGGAGGACCTGGGCCAGCGGGAGAGGCAGTACAGTTCAGGGGCCTGGCCAAGTATGTTAGCCTCACTTTTATATTGTATTATTTTGTACGGTTTTGTTCCTGATTATTAAGTCCCGCGGGTTGCGGGCGGACAATTGCTACATTGTATTTTTATGTCTAGTTTTGTAAATTTAGTTTGTAAAGTTTCATCGCAACTGCCGTGTTTTATCTCCGAGGTTGTGGAACGGGACCCTATGCCCTTACATTATTTATAAAATAATTATATTGGCAATTGCACACATTTCAGTTAATTTCAGTACCTAAAACTCTGTGAAAGAATCATCTTGCCATGCCTTTTGGTTATCCACATTAAGTTCACAAAGAATGTCTTTTGATGTGGATGCTTTCATCTTGAAAGCCAATTCATTACTTGTTTTTCTGAAATTATATAAACACATGTGTTTTTTAAATTTAAGTTATTAAACAGCTTAAATAGTTACATTTTACACTTTAAAATAGCTTACACGTTTTTTGGTTTCCTGATTATCCTCTTTGCTTTCGATTTACAGGACTTCCCTGTTTCTCTTTGGAATGGGCTTTCTCTTACCTATTACTTTTTCAGATAAAAAGACAACTGATAATAGTCAAAATTCCTATCATTTTCCAGCATTTTTAAAAGCAAAGTTCTGTCATCTGTAACAAAATTCAATTTGTATTATACAGGGTGTAAAATAAGTCTGTTGCACCCCCCCAAATTTCGAGAATGGGTGCTCAAATGCAAAATGTGATGAG
>JAQGAE010005867.1:0-10769 GCA_034696685.1 Julus scandinavius
TTGTATACTTCATAAATTGGTTTCGTATAATATTTGAATTACATGAGATTATGTTACACATTGTAAATACTGTATTATGCTGACGAAAGTTTGTATAAACAAAACTGCAATGAATCCATAATGAGTTTAAAATAATAAACATACGCTATACTATGTAGATTAACTACATCTTTTCATGGCCAACATACTATTAGAAAATGTATGCAACACTATGAATGAAGTGAGACCCATTTATGGAAATTTTAAAGGCAGTACACAGCACTCTCTGGATTCGATATAACACGATTGACATGCGTGCGGGTGCCAATTAACGGTGGTTTTCGCCATTTCGCGCTGTTCTAATTAACACATTTTAATGGCAATTGAATATTTAATTCACATGAGTCCTGGCCACGACAAGAAGGTGGCATGGGAGAACCTTATCATCGACAACGTTAGGGGAGAAGAAAAAAGAAAAAAAAAGCACGCACGCACGCATAATGAAATCTAGCCCCGTAATTAATACGGGTCATTTAAAATTAATCGAGGAACTGACACGAAAATCCCGAATTAGGCAATAAGCGGCGGTAATCACGGAGCTATACGTATCACGCTCGGCTCCTCCATAATTGATGGAATTACTGTACATAAAACGGCGAGCTGAAATGGAATTGACTTCCATCGCAGCCGGATAAATGGGCTCGTAAATTCGCGTTAAAAATTCCGAATTAAAAGAGTGCGAATTCCGGGTCAATTTTTCCCCACACCGGAAATTTCATTATGCAAGTGGGGGGGGGGGTCCTCAGCTAATTTGCCCCCTGTCCGTCCGAGCGTTGCTTGCATTATTCATGGCCCTCCAAGGTCTCCGTAAAAGACGCACGACCGTGACGTCACGTTGAATAATGCAGCTTCTGGGCTGATTTCTTTCCCCAAGCATTCCGCATTGACGGACAACCGACTCCTGTTGCAGATTTCTGCGGGGTAAGTTACCGCCTCCCTAAGTCGAAGCATCCTTCCCGTTTCCCAGGGGGATTTGCGAGTTATGGGATTTCCCCTGTTTTGCCGCTTTACTTCTTGGTGGATGGGTGGGCAGACGGACGGACGGACGCGACGAGGGAATTACGCCGGATTTACAGGCATCATTGAAATGCGCTAAATTCTGGCTGATTTATAACCACCCCCATTCCCACTTTACCACCACATTGCCTTTCAAATCCGAAGAAGAGTGCCTTTTGTAATTAATTCGGCCACTGTTTTCGGGTATTCGAGCAGGAGAAGCTGTGATTTACGCGAGAATCCGTTAAGGAAGTTGGTGAATGGGAGTGATTTGATTGAACCTTAATGCTATTTGGTTCTCTTGAAACTGGCAAAGATGCTCCTCCTCTTCCTGAGCTAAAGAATATTGGATGTCAACATATTGGAACAGCCACTTACCTTGAAAATATAAATGATGGAATATAAACGTTTGCTATAAATTGAGGATACTTTAAGCTAGGGAGAATAACTTTGTGTCAGTCCATCCTTTTGTCCAGTTGGAATGTGAAAAGAAGGTTTCAATGGGGATGTTTCAGAAAGTTGAAGAGAAATTCTTCCATAATATTGTGGTGACATCACAATACTTTAAATTCTGTGTATTCTAAATTACGGCCATTTTTATTGTGACACCTGTTTTGTGTTCAATTCAATTCAGTATCCTACAATCAGCAAATAAATGCCATATGGTAGTTGGGTTGAACCCAGTCATTTCAGGAGAATGCTCCTACGTCAGTAGCGACTTAAGCATCATTGTTAAATTGAATTTTTACTAAATCTGAACATTTCTAAATCATCGTGACAGAATGTTGGTAATCGCACTTAACAAAAAAATATCCTCTAACTTTTATCTCTGGAGGAAGAACTAAAACTACTGTTGTTAAAACAGGTCAATCTAGTAATACCTATATGTATACGCCTTCTATGTTATTCATGTGAATATCCAACATATTTACGTAAAACTATAGGCTGCAATATAGTCGAAAACCAGACATGAAAGTTCGAATTTGGAGGGTGATCCAAGCTTGAGTTTTTGCAATTTTGATCATTTTATTCTTTATTTTCTCATTATTTAACTCGTAAAGTAGGGACATAAGCGTTTTTGTTTTATTTCTTCGCGAGGAATGGTGAAAAACAACTGGCAAACTCATATTTTCAAAATATGCACGTTTTGAATATAACAGCTCCTACATGGACATTAAACGCCCTATATAACTGTAAATGTTTTCAGACATATTTAGTAGATAGCATTGTGCCCCGAAAAATTTAAGTGTCATTTTGTGTGCCGTGAGTTGAAAAATGTTGAAAAACACTGCACAATATCCCTTAAAAATATTGAAGATCACTTCCTATACATTGTGTAAACATCCATTTCGTTATACTTTCAGGAGTCTTATAGCATGTCAAGCGTTAGTGTAAAGATTTTAAAAAGATTGGATATTGGGAACAGTAAAGTAAAATAGGAATCCCCGATTGTGGAATCACCTGGTGTTGAAAATTTGAACTAAATTGAGTTGCACGCCCAAAGTCATATCTTTCGACGTGCATGCTGATCTTGTCTGGATAACAAGCTCCAAACATAGTCTTATATAGTACAGTAAGTACGTGGTAATTGGAACATATCGCGACAGCCCACACCCTGCAATTGTATGGGTGTGCCTCCCAGATATTGATAATTGCACACTACGAATGACCCTTAACTTGCCCGTTCCAAAAGCTCGGCGACTTTAGTCTGCATGCAAAAAACAAAACAAAAAAAAACAGACACATTTGCAAGGAAATAGTTCATTTAACAGATTCTTGGCAACCTTTGTTCATGACAATCAAGGGCTACACTTGAAGATTAGAGTGTAACGATGCGAGAATGCAATGCTAAAGTCTCATACGCCACCAGGGTGTGCTGAACCGGCATGAGATTAATTGGGTCCATTTTTCCTTGAATTTGCGCTTTAATCCAAGGCGAAATAATCTGCACAAATTCTCAGACACCATTTCTCATGAATAGTAAAATCCGTATCAGTTAATCAAGCTCACAAAGTATTTGTCTGGTCTACTCTGACATGAAGGCAATTCCAGTTTTACCAAATTGCTTCGTGTTTACTAGGCTTTTTGAAGCAATTACTGATGAAACGTGTTGTCATATGAAACGACATGAGTCTGGGCGAAAATTGGACCAGTCTTCATTACGAAGCGCGTATTATTTTTCTTTCATCTGTATAAGACTAGAACGTGAGCAAAAAAAAAAACCCTCATGATTTATTTTTCTGATCATTATCCTTGGCTACGAAAACTGCAACTAATACAAAATTTTGATCTAACTTAGGCTAGCTCATTGGTTTGCTCGGAATTTCTTTATCTTGTTAATTTTGTTGTTTTACTTTGGAGACTTCCATAAAATGCGTAAGATAGAAATGGCGCCTTCTATCCATAAATGAAAAGCTAAAAGCTCTGCTTTTTTGTAAATGTGTCCAAAAATTCAAGCATTTTCAAAATTACTTTTATTAAAATTAAGTGATACTTATTTATTTATTTAATAACACTCACAGAGTACATTGTAGGACACTCGGATCCTCATTAAAATTTACATAATAATTCAGACAATAATAAAATTTGTTAGTAAATGTTGCATCAATTTCACAATCCCAATCTGCAGAGTAAAAAACACAGGACACAAGGGTCCTCATTCAAACCCACATTACAATTCAACTTATCTAACCCATGGAAAAGCTCAAATTCAAATGGTGGTCAGTGTGGTTTCCAATATGTGTTTTTAAGTGTCTTTTTCCAGTGTTTGTTTAAATTCCTGAATCTACATTGGAACAAAATTGTACATACACTGTGAGTCATAAAAAAATAGAACCCAATAAAAAAATCACAGCTTCGTGAAAAATTCTTCGAGTTAAATGAAATTTGGTACTTAGTACATAGAACAATAGTATAGGAACATAAAACTTCTTCCGAACATAGTACAAATCTCGGATTTTTTCATTTTTTAACAAACCTCACCATGCACCAGAAACAGTTGAACTGCTGCTACGGGAAACGCCCACTGTACATCGAACCCAACCACTGGCCACCAAGCAGTCCGGACTTTAATCCAGTTTAATATAAAATGTGGGGAGTTCTCCAGGAAAAGGTTTACAAATCGAAGATTAATAATATATAAGACTTGAAACTGCGAGTTAAGAAAACTTAAATTGAATTCGACCAGCGTATATAATCGATTCGTCAATCAAAGAATGGCGCGTTAGACTCTGGGCTTGTATAAAGGCCACCGGAGAATATTTTTAGAACATTTTATATTTCATTTTTTTCCTATACACTATTGTCCTATGTAAGTGCCAAATTTCATTTAAATCGAAGCATTTTTCACAAAGTTGTAATTTTTTATTGGGTTCTACGTTTTTATGACTCACAGCGTACATGTATAAATCCTACGCATTTTAAATATTTGCAATGTTTTAAAAAATATTTTATGCTAGCTTTCTCCGTATTTGTATGCAAATTTTACATAAATCAAATATAGCATCTTATATAAATTCATGAGAATGTCTCAGTTCTTCTAAACGAACTAAAGGAATATCAGATTTTTTGAATAAAGAAATTCTGCTTTATGACAAGCAGTTGTCATTTTTTCTATTTACAATTAGTATTCATAAAGTAAATTTTCGAATTTTTGAGTAATATAAAATATTTGAAGAGAATCCTCATACTCTTTAAAACTGTTATTGCAAAACTGCCGCAGACATCTTTTACAGAAGACCCCATGATGCGATACATGCAGCTTTCTTCATCCTTCTGCATTTTCTTATAAATATTGCTTTTCTTATTAAGTTTCGTACAGCAATTTAGACATGCGTGGGTATGCTTATCAAACATGTTTTTCAAATCCGCAGAAAGAAAAAAAAATACAAAAATAAAAATAATCTTGCGCAATTCCGCATTCTTTTTCTTGTCTGAAATAAAGTAAAAACGAGAAGAAAACGTGTTTATTATATAGCGTAATAGTCTGAAGTATAATAACATCCTAGATGTAGTATATTGCTCGTATAAAATGCTAAAGCTGCATTTTGTCATTCAGATCTGCTAAATTGGTTCGTATGTTGTTGTTTTTTCTCCGTTTCTTATTCTGCATAATATATGCAACATCCCCGAAGATTTAAGAAAATGCTGCATACATCGTTTCCCTCTCACCATAACAGGTTGTCTTATAGGTGAAAATTACGCTTAAAAATCTATAAATATCTGAGAAAAGAAAAATAAACAGGCATCCAGGGACGCATTCACCTTCGTTGAATACCACAATTTTGCTTTTCTCTTATCTGGATGCAAACGGTGGAACGAAAGCTCATCGTTGTAATATGATGAGTAAGTTGTAGCACATCGAATTTCATGCAAAATTAACCAGCGTTAAATAGCACAGATGATGGCGCGATGCCTCTGAAGAATAACACGGTTTAAGGAGATTTTCGAATTTTTTTTATCCTTAGCTACTGCAGGTTTCAATACAGAAACTGCAGTTTATGGCCCTGCAGGTCTACTTGAATTTGTCAGTTTCGATTAAGCGTTGTGATGAATGAACATCCTAGGAATTAAACGGCTCAGTCGTGTCTTAAATTGCCATTTGCGATCATGTGAAAGGCTGATTTACATAATAATTGGCAATCATTATGATAACAAAGGTATTGTTCATATAGGCGCCTTTGAACGCTAGCGCTGCGTGGTTGTGCCAGACTCCTTTCAATTTCCTAGTCGTTCAATTAAACGAAGGTTGATGCAACCGCCCCCCATTAATGAAGCTCATTTAAGGTTGATGAAGGGAATCTACTGTAAATAACTGCACGCTTTCAAATCCTGAATCGATGAGAATTCTTCATCTTTTTGAAGTTTGTCCTATATGAGAATTATTCTTCACATTTTTTAAAAGTATTTTAGCTGACTTTTCTGCATTTCTGATTCCTGTCTGTGCCATAAATGAGAATTACCCTGTCAAGAATTCTTAGTGGGAAATTTAATTTGGGCATTTGTGGAGTTTTAATCGAGCTGGATGGTATTGTATTTCGCTATTTGTCTGGAAAACTAGCTTCGATCCCAGAATAGGTGTGCTATTTATTCTTTTTTCACGGATTTTCACAGTTGTTGTAAGTAAATTCAGGAATGGTTCCTCTAAAAATCGGCCACGACCGTGCTTCTTCCCCTCCATTTTTCTAATATTCAATTCAACTCTGTACCCTACAGTCAGCAAACAAATCCCATATTGTAGGTGGGTCGTACCCAATCTGTAAGGGCCTTCTCAAGGCCTCCGACGCGAAGAACATGGGCCGATCGCACGGGTGAACGAAAACAACATTCTTTAATGTCTCCAACCGAAATCAGTGATCACAAACAGCCCGCCAACTTGCGGGGCTTACAACAAAAGGTAACTTAAACAGCACGAATTAACACGTCATATGAGCAAGGGCTGACCGACTTGGTCAGGCCCCAAAACCGTACTGCCTTCCTGCTGGCCCAAACACCCTTTTAAACCCTAGGTTCCCCCAAGTGGCGAACCGGGCAGCAGGAATGCTGTTCCTCTGGAACATTCGCCCAGATTGCGCAATCCCAATTACCCACGCACATTACGACATACCAATGCAACCGCCACACCACACATAACTTGCGCAGTCCCGCCATACGCGGACCTGGCCCCGGGGGATCGTCACAAATCATTTCAGGATAATGCTTGTACGTCAGTAGCGACTTAGACATCATTGTTAGATTGTATTTTTACAAAATCTGGACTTTTCGCCAGGATGGCTATTCCATCGTCTAATCGCTTGCAAAAAAGAAGGACCAATAGTAAGCATCCATCTTGGCATCAAGCTCAGTCAAGGGATTTGAGTGATTATATGTCTGCTCCTATAATGGTTGTTAGGCATTAAAAGATGGGAAACAGGATGTGAATTACAAGAAAGATTAAAACGTTTGAATAACCCCATAGATAACTTTTTGCGTTTGAACCTCAAGGTGTCCAAATTTAGAGAGTGGAGAATTTCTGTCACACTCGCGGAATGTTGGTAATCGCCCTTAACAAATCTGGCTGCCCTACACTGGTCTACACAAGGCTATTCAATCTTTTCTATTAACCTTATCACTGAAGAAGGATATGACGGTCCACTTCAGTATTATCCCACCATGTAAATCAAAGTGGGTTAATCCATTTGATCACCTAAGGACGCTCTGCCTAAATTCATCCATCCATGCTGTTTTATGTATCATATTATGGCAGCGTTTCCCAATTAAATTTAGTCTCGAGTCCCTTTAATATTTTGTACGTGTACATACAGGAATCTCTTAGATATTTTGTCAACCAAAATGAAACCCCTTACATAATTTTAGCATAGCATTATTATCATTAGCACACATATACAGAATGCAATTTTTGCAAAAGCCTGCTGTATGATCATATTTTCCCTATCCCCCACATGTGTGGAATCATATATGGAAATATGCTGTATAACATTAATTAATATCACCGACCACTTGGAGATGGAAAGAATTGTCCATACATGTATATGGCAAAAATATTGGACATTTTCTATCGCTAAAAGTATGAATTGGGCACATATTGTACATTGACAGCGCGGAAATTGACATGTATGGAAAAATATGGAAATACATGTTCATGATGATAAATGGACAAATATGCTAAATATGATCATAAATGTCTGTATTTTGAGTATAACGATAACAAAAGTCTAAAAGTCACATGCTTTCCGAAACCTTTCTGCTTGAAGTAATTTGAAAAACATTGTGCAAGTCCACATTTAAAAACAGATTTGTTTCATATCATTCTGTCTGACGAAAATATATGCATATTGTTTTCTCTTCTGCTAAACGATTCTGAAATTATGCCATTTTGATGAATAGATGCAGCAAACTAAAACATAATACATTATTTTCTTCTAGCAAAACAATAAACTAGACATTATATAACAAAGCAGGAATAAAAATAATATTTAAATAAATGTTATTGCTATTTACTTTAGGCAGTTACATTCTTGTCATTCGGAATTCAAGAGAAATCTGAATGTAAAAACTTTTTTGTTTATTCTTGAATGCACATAGTTTCCTCGGAATTTTTTTCCTGTAACATTAAGGCTGCAGCATCCATTTCCTTTTGTATCTCCTTAAGACTGAATTTTTAATGTAATTGCGAAATTCAGTTGTAATTTACGTGGCATAAGTTGCAATGGTTTTACCGTAAGAGACATGTTAATTTCCACTGCAAGATGCTGGCGACATCTTGCCTCTTCATATTTTCTTCATATTACCTTCTTGCGTCAAGAGACGCAGTAATGACACGTGGAAACTTGACTTTTGGATGTTGCATTCTTAGCACGTTTGAAATTGACTCCATTGCCAAGGCAGGTCCATCTATTTGTAGTCACCAGATGAAATTTCCTTTATACACGCATTGTACTTTTGGCACTATCATCGCAACTTAAGTAACAGCCTTCTTTCACACAAAAATGCAACATCGATAACTACATTTATCAAGTAAACGTGTTTAACTTGATCGGTGATACAGTGATGCTGTATCTTTGGTTTCGAGATATTTAGTGATATACTCTGGTATTTTGTAACTCAGGTCAGGGCTATGAATATATACTTCCATTAAGAATGAAGATTCCACCCGGGTGGAATCATGCATGACATATACATGTATATAAATGAAAAATGTCATACATGGTCATATCAGAAATTATACAGTACATACATGTACATGTATTTCACTTGGATTGGTATTTTAGTCTGTAATTTAATTCACTGTATTTGCAAACACATTAATGCAGATGTCATCATGTGTCCATATTTTAAAATATTTTTGGTATATATATATATATATACGTACGTATACATGTATATATTTTTAAATTCAGAAAACCGTGTCAATGTACAGTAGTTATTAACAAAAAATCATTATCAATTATCATTTGTATCACTACATCAGGTCACTTTGCAGAAAAATCGCCAAAACGTCGAAAGATTTCTATAATGCCAAGGACTCCATCTAAACTTAATCCTGCCCAGACTGAAGCCCTATTCACACACAACCGAATATCGTCAGCTAGCATATAGGTTAGGGTCTGAGCATGCGCACTTCAGCCCTCGTTTTCAGCACCTCTGGCAGTGCTCATACCGAGTTCATATGAAAAAGAAACCTAATCATCTTAAGCTGCTGTTGTTGTTGTTCTTATGCATTATCCAGCTCCGAGCCAATGCATTAGAGGGCCATTCAAAAAGGACGTCCTCAAGAGGGGAGTGGGGGCGTCTGCTGTTATGTGGACAGGGGAAAAGGGGGAAAGCCACTATGGACGTCTACTAATGTTGTTATTTTTCAGTTTTTGGATTTTCTGTTTAATTGAGTTTTAAAGGTAGTGGTAGTGGAAATGGGCACCAGAAGAAAAATTTCCCCAGTCCCAAATGTACTTTAATTTTTATAATGCGAGTTCTTGGAAATTTACAGGATGGGCCTTTGTATGTTCCAATAAATTTTCTGGAGCGTCCTTTTTGAATGGTCCCTTATTTGATTAAGACATATTGGCAACATAAACAACAATAATTTCTAGAAATCTGCATTCAAATCTCAATCTTAATAAAGAACCTTGGGCGAAATTGCCGTCAGACAATGGTGGGATTCCGCTTTCGCAACAATGCGAAAAAAATTTCTCCCAGGTTTCTGTAAATTCCGCAACGCATTACATATTTTACTCAAACCCTGTTTTTCGTTCATTTTTTCCCCCTGACTTATGAATGCGTGCAATTCGGCGTCTGCAAGTTTCTGCCATAAACATTAATTACACTGACAGCCCCAGAAAGCTACATGCCAACCATAAATAAAATTGAAATTTTTGCAGCCATATGGGCGCGCATATGCAAATCTCGTTTGTTTTCTCGTCGCCAACGCGAAAATGTTATAGAGGCCGTAGTACTGGTAGATTCCTTTTAAAACCGGCTAAGTTACTGCAAGTGCTTAAATAAACTAGCCGGCTCATTACGTGATTACATTATAAAAACGCGTCTTTGGAATGCCTTCTTTCCACGAAGGCCCCTTGCATTTGCATATATACCAATCTGCCTGATATGCCATTTCAGGAATCTCTATCCTGCATTTGCATGAAAACGCTAGCTGTCTTTGCATATCACGTGCCATATACATGTACAGTGTCACGTGACATGCAAAAGCATCTTTCTTGTAATGTCGAGCTAACTTTATTACGCGGATGCATTGGCCACCTTCTTCCTCATTGGTGTCTTCGCAGTTACGCAGTTTTGTGTTAAGATGCAACTACCAGATACTGGACAAAGTTAATCTAGGGACAGACCCTATTGGACAAAAGTAGGTTCTTAAAGGTAAGAAAGTTAGTGTGAAGAGCTTTTTTTTTTAGAGAGGGAGTCGCGGCCAATTTTTCGAGAAACTATCAAAACATTAAGTTGCATTAGTATCGTACGTGTTTGATTGATTGCCTTTGAGGGCCTTTGCTCTCAGATGATCCGAAAATAAGACTCAGAGGATCCGAAAATGAGACTCAAAGGATCCGAAAATGACTCTCAGAGGATCCGAAAATGAGACTCTCAGAGGATACGAATATGAGACTCTCAGAGGATCCGAAAATGAGACTCTCAGAGGATCCGAAAATGAGACTCTCAGAGGATCCGAAAATGAGACTCTCAGAGGATCCGAAAATGAGACTCTCAGAGGATCCGAAAATGAG
>JAQGAE010005868.1:0-10769 GCA_034696685.1 Julus scandinavius
AGTCTAACTCGTCTGAATCAAAGGTACTTACCTCTACTCTACTGCACTCGATACTTGGAGGTCCGGAGGCCTCCAAAGACTGTTGATATGCCAAACTCATTGAGTCATACGTCACTGCCGAGCAAAGCCGTCACTAGAATTTCAAGTATCTCCAAACTGAGATTACGGTTTGACAGATATTCGAAGCAACTTAGCTTCGAATTTCTGTCAAACTGTAAATCATGTCCAACTATTTTCTCAAAAAAGAACATACAAAACTACAATCCAAACACCTGCAATCAACATATCTGATTCAACATTTTCTTGATCAGATTGCAGTTCTTCAAACTCCTGCAGAGACCGAACATTTATTAAAAATACTTGACACTCAAGAACGTCAATGACTCTTTGTCGAAATATCATTCGAAGATCAGCAAGTCGTTGAGAATGTTCTGTTTTGCGACATCAACCCTGCAGAAGTTAAGGATAGCATCGACGCCAACCAAGTTCAACGCCTACTGTGACCGAAGACCAAAAAGTTCTTCCTGCCATGTCATCAATTTATGTTAGGTCACCAATACCAAATCAAATCAAACCAAGGAAGGCCCATGCACTCCCAAGAACCTTCCTAAGATCGTCAAACTGAACTACAAAGACCAGCACAGCGGCAACTCCACCTTCAGATCATGTACAGGCTAAACCTAAGAAGTCCGACCTTACGATGTGCAGGTGGTTTTCACTCCTGTTGAAGATAGTCTCTTTGTTAATTTGGACTTCTGATCCAGCAGCATCCTGGTGAATCCAAGAATAATCCTTCCTTTGTAACGATCACCTGGGGGCCAGTCCGGCGCATGGCGGAATGTGAAGGACTGGGCCCGATGTTGTGGAATGCACGGTATGTACGCGAGATTGTTGTAAATGTTGTGCAAGCGGATGATTGCAAGATATTCTGGAAAAATCTACATTCCTGCTGCCCAGGTTGCCACCAGGGTGGGTGGAAGATGAATATAAGGGGAACGTGGGCCAGCAGGGGAGAGTGCCGATTTGGGGTCTGACCAATCTGGTCAGCCTCCTTTTTGTTTCTTATGTAAATTCGTGCATTTAAGTTGTGTTTTTGATAAGTCTTGCAAGTTGGTGGGCAGCTGTCAACATTGAGTTCTATTTTTGAGTTATTAAACAATTGGAAATCTACTGTCGTGGTCAGCCGTGTTTCCTGCGTTTAGGGTCTGCGGAGTGGGGCCTTACATGGTAGAGGTTGGGTTTTTGCACTGCATCATTTTGCATACGACATATACGTGCTGATGTTTTGCGTGACATGAATCTTAGTAGACTAGCGAAAGGTATGCATACCCCAGCAAGGGCATATGCAAATGTATAACTTATTCGGGTGCCCTAGAACAGCTGCCAGGTCTTAGTGGATTAATGGCTCAATCTACGCTGTTAATGGATCCGGTTAAGTGACAGGATGTGATGCAAGATCCCCCACCTAGTGAAGTGGCAGTTGGCTCTGCAGGCATGGTGGGATCTGCCAGTGAACTTTTGGCTCAGGAAAATCACGTTATTCATTGGCATCACCTTGAGCGGCCTCCTGTTATACATCCATTTGAAGATCCTGATGTGACAATTGATATGTCAAGAGAGGTGAATGACATACGCGGTGTTGACCAACAGCGGCCTTTGGGAACTATGCCAGTTTTTATAAATTTTCATAACCCTGGGCCTATGTATGATAGCATTGGTGATGTTGGATATTTGCTGGATGCCTTTGAGAGCATGGTGCAGGCAGAAGGGATGAGACAGTTGAGGGGCCATTTGACTGGCCTGGCAGCTAAATGGTTTACCACGCGATGCCAGGCGTTGTCCCAGATCCATGGCGTCAATTGGTGGCCCAATTGCAACTATTTTTTTGATTCGACCACGTATAGTCCTTGACTGTGGCGTCAATTTGTGTCGAGGAAGCAGGGGATGAATGAATCGGTGCGCAGTATTTGATTGAGATGTCGTCGATTTGAAGACGATTTGTGGTTGGTATTTTTAACCTGGAGGAGTCTTAATCGTTTAGTAGACCTGACATGTCGCAACCCTCACCAGGAGTGGTGCCAAGGTCAAAACTGGAATCGGCTGCAGCGTCACAGTTGAGGGTGAATCCCCAGCAGGAAGTCTGCTGGACGTGTTCGGAAACAGGCCACTTTCGTAAGCACTGCCTTAAAAAAGGGCACCGTGGAATTCTGTGGCATCGGTGTATGACCATGACAGGGCGTTGGTGTTCCACCCTATGGAGGGTATGGTCCAATCACGGTTCGGAGGATTTGGGGTTTGTGCCAATCAAGGTAACGCGGGTGCCGCCTGTACAGATTACTGCATGGGATGACTGGTCGGCCTTGCCTACAGCGATGTTGCTCATTGGTGACAGATCTGTCATGATGACGGTGGATAGTGGAGCAGTTTTGTCCATTCTTTGGTGAGATTTGCTGTCCTATTTTGGCCTGACGTTATTGCCTGCCCGGCCGTTGCAGCAGCTGTATGTTTCACAGCGTGACATTCAGTTTATGGGAGAGACTGAAGTTGTGGTTGTCGTCGGTGGGCGTCAGTGTGTGCATCGGTTTAGTGTATTGCAGCATCCTAGGCAGGTGGCACTATTAGGGTGGGATTTTTGTCACTGCTCTGGATTGGTGGCGCTGCCGGCTTCCCAGACATTATGTTATCAGGATGCACCTTCCATTCAGTTCCCGTTTGTGTGTATGGGGACTGCTGCAACTCCACAGCAGGAGGAACCACCAACACCAGCATTGCTTTTGCTGCAGGAAGTGGAGTCACCTGAACAAAGGGCGGATTGGCTGCTGCGGCTTCCCATACGTCTGTTGCAGCCGGTAACATTGGCACATTGTTCGGAGTCCATGATTATGTGTGTGCTTCCGGGGGAAGTTCGTAAAGGAGACGTTGTGTTGGTGGAGGCACTCCCATTGGAAGGGACCTCAGTGCATGCGGCGTGTGGTGTTATGTCGTTTTTGTGTCTTTAAGATGACTAATTTGACTGCTGAGGCCCTGTCGCTGGCGGAGGGCGAAATGATAGCTTCCATCTCTGCTCTCGAGGACTCTGAGTTGGTGTCTTTGGACAGAACGGGTGATGAGGCACTCACTGCTGGGGGGCCAGACGGGTCCAGGATAATCTGTTGTTGGACTCTCTCTTAAACTTGGGCCCTACCCTGTCCAATGTCCAGCATAGGGAATTAAGACAATTGTTGTTTAGGTTTAGAAGGGCTTTTGCATTGTTTGATCAGGAATTAGGATTGCATAAGTTACTGCCTGTTTGGCGGTCTTCTCCGCAAGGTTCGGAAGATTGTCCGAAGGGAGTTGGTGGAGATGTTATGTCAGGGGTGGTTACCCCCAGTAAAAGTTGGTATTCCAGCCCCATAGTATTGGTTCGGCATTGACAATGCCTTGGATGCTATGCAAGGGTTAGCTTGGTTTGTGACCCTTGATATCATGTCCGGTTATTGGCAGGTATCCATGGGCGATAGGGATCAGGACAAAACAGCCTTCTCCTGTTCAGAGGGGCACTTCGAATTCACTAGAATGCCATTTGGGCTGTGCAATGCACCGGCGACTATGCAATGAGGCGTTAATCAGGTTTTCTTACAATTAAAATGGGAAACCTGCCTTATCTACCTGGATGATATTATAGTGTTTGGATCTACATTTCCAGTGTTTCTTATGCAGTTGACCGCAGTATTAGATTTGTTGGTGTCGCACAATATCAGGTTAGAGCCATTTAAGTGTATTTTTGGATTTGAGCAGGTGAGATGTTTGGGCCATGTTTTGAGTGCTCAAGGGGTTGCTACTGACTTTGACAAAATGGTTGCCATGCGGAGTTTCCCGAGGCCTGCGACGCGAAAGGCGATAAAAAATTTTTTGGGTTTGTGTGGGTATTATCGTAGATTTGTCCAAGATTTTGCTACTATGGTTAGACCTCTCATTGATTTCACCCGTGAAGCCGTTCCGTTTGCATGGTCCTCGCTGTGTGAGGATAGTTTTGTTTAGTTAAAGGAGATCCTGTGTACTGCTCCCATTTTGTCAATGTTTGTCCTAGGGGCCCCGCTGTGGTTGCATACGGATGCCTAGCATGTGGGGTTGGGTGCCATTTTATACCAGGGAAGTAAACCCACACAGCGGGTGTTAGGGTACAACACGGAGCAACTTGCTCCTTGTTACCAGCGGAGACCCAATATACCATGATGGAATTGGAGGCCCTGGTATAATATGGCCCAGGAGAAGTTAAATGACTGCACGTTGAATACCTTGCGTAAAAAGGCAGTGGGGAAATCGGTGGCTCTGAAAGGGTATTTAACCTAGGGGACCCACTATTGTAATAATCCGTCTGAACCGCCTAGGCTTTTGTCGGTGGTGCCTGAGCGCTTGAGGAAGGACGTTATGCAACAGTGCTATGTCCATCAGTTGGTGGGACATTTTGGTAACTCTAAGATGCTCGCTTTACTGTCAAGAGCGTATTATTGGCCCCAGATGAATACGTCAATGTACCACTTTGTGGCTTCCTGTCTTCAGTGCCAGGTGAATAAATTGCCTAGGTTATTGCTCCTGGGTTTGTTAGAACCCGTTTCTGTTGAAGACCTGGCCATAAAGTGGGGCTTTGATTTCCAAGGCCGTTTTCCCAGTCCACCGGGCAGGCCATTTATTAGTTGGTTGCAGTTGATTATAGCACATGATTTTGTGTAACGACGCCATGAAAGCGAGCAAATACGTGTGCCATTGAGAGGTTCTTCCTTGGTTTGTTTGGCCAGTTTGAGGTGCAAAAATTTTATTTCTGATAGTGGGACCCTACAGTTAAGTTGGGGGACGCAAGAGTTTTTTCATACGTATGGTATAAAGCATCAAGCGTCCACTCCATACCATCAGCAGGCAGATGGGTTGGCGGAGAGGCCTTACACAGACTTTGTTGGTTACCATTAGGTCTATAGTGCCGGGGGCGTGTGTAAAGGTTAGCCTAGGGCCTTAACTTGGGTGGTCGCAGCATATAATTTCTCCGTGCAGGCATCATTGGGGCCTCGCCATTTGAGCTTATGCATGGGCTTAAGCTGCGATTCCCGGTGCATAAAGTTATTAGCCAGCCCCCTGCATTTGGCCCTGTTGTTTGGTTTTACGCGACTCGGTAAAAAATTGTTCATGTAAATATGGTTTTTATTCAGAGTTATTTATTTACATGTATTGATTTGTTTATATTTATAAAATAATGAATACTTACATATTTCGTGAAAGGCTCGTCGAAAAGACCCCCCCTTTTAATGAGGAAACCTAAAAAGGAAAAGAAAACAATAAAATGAAATAAATAAGGTTTTAAATTAAAAACAAATTAATTGATAAATGAAACAGGACTTCCCTTTAGTTTTTGGGGAGAAGACAGAGGTGTCATCTGGATGCATTGTGTCGGCCATCTAAGGTTGATGACGTGTCCAGGGGAACTCTGGATTTGGCCACTGACGAGACATAATGAGCTTTTTGTCCCCCTTGCAAAGTGTTAACATGACTTTTGTTATGGCTGTTGGGCTGTTTGGTCATCCTCCTGCAACAGATGAAAATACAAAATCAACAAAGGTAGCAGAACAAGGAGAATTTTTTGGATTCGCGGCCGTTTTTCTTTTGAAACAATGCAGAAGGACAATGCCTAAATTGTATATTACCAAAAAATGCCATGAAGATAAATAAAAAATAACAGACATAAAAATGTAGGCTTCGGTTTTTTCTTCCCGAAATGGGCCTAACGACGACGCGATTTTGGATCAACGCCGCCGGTTTAATTGAATTAAATTAAATTAAATGGGAATTACGAAGCTCATCCACCATTAACATTATAGTGCGGTAGACCTTTTATTGATTGGGCGTATTGTACCCAATCGGGAGACACCGTTTTTTAGTTTAGCGGCTAATTTGCCGTTTATTTTGTGGCGGTCCATTTGCCGATTGACAATTTTTCAGTGTCCCCTCCGCCGCTCAATTCTTCGTGGCCTGCCCGCCGCTTGTCAATTCGCTGCCCATTAACCGCCAATTATTGATTTGCGGCCTGCCAGTTGCATTTTTATTGGCGGCCTGTTCGTTTGTTTTTTGTCTTTTGTCCCGCCTATCACGTGTTGTTTTTTCTTCAAATGATTGAAATCGCGGATTGAAGGCCGTACTTTTGAGAAAAGAAGCGGCTAATCATCGTGAGTAAAAAAAGGCAGCCGATCATCTATTTTGTCGCCGCTACAAGAAGTACCCGGCCCGCCCGCAAATTATTTGTAATTCACGGCGCATTCGCCGATTAAAATTTGTGGCCCGCCCGCCGTAATTATTGCGGGTTTTTTTTGGGAACGGCCAATTACTGGCCATTAATTCGCTCGTTAAAACAGCCAATAATTGACATTTTAGCAATTGTCAAATTGGAGATCGGTGAAGCGTGTGCTTTTGGGGCCCGCCCGTTCTCCTCGGGAACAAGACTATATGAGCTGTTTCGGGCTACAGGTTCTACATCTAGACCAGGATCGGATTTATAAATCTAGTCAGGTTCAGGTGGTTGAGAGTTTAACCCCTGTAGAGATTCTTCCACTGGCCTGTGAACCTGATTATAGCATCCAAGAATATGTCGAAGCCACGTCTTTTCCTTTGCCAGTTCCGAAAGGTTATTCTTCGGGTGTCAAAGAGGCACCTGCCAAATTACAAGTTCAGAAGCATCATCGGGTGACCTTTAAGGATCTGTCCCCCATTAATTAGAGACGGCTTTTATTCGCTAGGAAAACTGGTGATCGCGTTGACATGTACTAATATTATAATGGGATACGGATGCGATCTGGCAATGAAATAGATTTTATTTCCAAGATGAGGGGATTCCAATTAATCCCAAAGACTATGACTTCTCTTCCAAAAATAAGTTTCAGGGGGAGTTCAAACCCTCCGGTAGCTAGGACCTTCAATGCAGAGTTGAAGAGGCCATGGCGCCACTTGTAAGTTCTGGGGTATTTAAAGAAGGAGAACATGGTTTCAGTGTATAAAGCAAAGGAGCTAATCCGGGCTGGGACTGTTATGTCCCAGGAGTTTACGGGGAATGGAAAAGAAGTGATTCCGTACCTATATCGGAGTTAATTTGGCTCATTGCTATACATTGCTAGGATGACATGACCTGATATTTTGGTCGAGGTTAATATTTTAGCTAAGTTCAGCAGTGCGCCTACTTTATTAACCTGGAATAAAGCAGAGAATTTGCTCAATTATTTAGGCCAGACTAAAAATAAGAGTGATTCTCATTAGGAGCAAGGATTCCAGAGTTAGGGCGTACATGATGCATCCTGGGGATCCGATATAGATACGAGTCACTCGGTATCGGGGATGGTGGTTTTGATGAGACTTTCCCCGATATCATGGAATTCCAAGCGTCAGACCATATCCATCTGCCTGAAATTGACACAAGAGATGTAATTGTTTACTGATTGGCTCGTTTGTTGGATCACTAGAAATTGATGTTTATTATAATATCCAACACCGCTAGTGCGGGTGCCGTCATTGTGGAGTTGGCCGAGAAAGTGGAGGAACTTCCCCCTAATTTTGTTTTTCCAGGGCCCGCGCCAGAGATTGTATGTCTGGCGCTCAGCTCAACCATTTATAGGCGTCGCCGAAGACAACGGGCAAGACAATGCGAGCTGAGTGACCAGGTTGTGTGCCATCCTTGGATTTGATGGTGTGTCACTATGATGGTGCGCGTGACACATGGTGCGTTGTACCATGTGTTTTCTTGTTAATTATGTTTTTCGTTGTTGTCGGCCACAGAGTGTCTGACGTCTTAGGGGTGAGTGTAACGATCTCCTGAGGGCCATCTTGCGCATGGCATAATGTGAAGGACTGGGCATGATGTTGTGGAATGTGCTGTATGTGCACGAGATTGTTGTTAATGTTGTGCAAGCGGATGATTGCAAGATATTCTGGAAAGATCTACATTCCTGCTGCCCAGGTTGCTACCAGGGTGGGTGGAAACTGAATATAAGGGAAACCTGGGCCAGCAAAGACACAGTTTGGATTTGGGGCCTGACCTAGCTGGTCAGCTTCCTTTTTGTTTCTTATGTAAATTCGTGCATTTAAGTTGTGTTTTTGATAAATCCCGCAGGTTGGCGGGCATTTGTCAACATTGTGTTCTATTTTTGAGTCATTAAACAATTGGAAATCTACTGCCGTGGCCAGTCATGTTTCCTGCGAACAGGGTTCGTGGAGCGGAACCTTACAACTTGGATTATTCTATTGGTATTTAGAACATTAAAAAAGTAAAAAACTATTTTGATCTTTTATATACTTTAGTTTGGGTTTAAACAAAATAAAACTGGGCAAACCAGTTACAATTATAAACCTCCAAAATAATACACAACCTTTCCCAGAGGTTTACCAAGCAAGAAGGAAGGAATCCGCAAACAAAAAAGTCCTATCTTATGAAATTGGGGGCTGATGACATCATTCTCCAATGGCAGCAAAGGGCTCAGTGATCTAGTGCCCTCTGCTGGAGAGAACTCGTAAAAACGTGGTCACTAGACAATGCAAATCACCCATATAAGAAAATTGTGCAATACACTTATACATACAAAGATTTTAGGTGAACATTTACATAATGGCTACATTAGCATGCACATAGGATATTTAATTCCCAATTAAACGTCCTCACATATATTAAAATCGAAAAAAACGAAAAACATGTGCTAAGTCTAGTGGCCCAAACGCCTTTGCCTCTACTGGCCTCTGTCCATGGTGGCAAAATTTAAAAACCATAAAGTTTCAGCTCATACAAAATTTTGCTATGCAGATCAGTGTTGGGAGCACGTGTACCATGTTGGTAGTGTGGACTCCACATAAAAAACATTTGAACACTAAATCATGAAATGAGCCGTCGCTGATGAGCATATAACTGTCCCCAAAAACTATCAACAGGCCAGCTAATCACCCCCTAGACCTGAGATTAAGAAGCGTACACCATCTTTTCAGCTTAGACCATCTTCTTGCCCAAACATCCTATTCTCGGACTTCAAGATTTTTAAGAAAATTAAGTCTATGAGTGTGGAAAAACTGGTCCAGCCACCATAGCCAGCAAAGTCATCCGAAGGCAATCTCCTCGTCACAAACAACCAACTCCAACAAAGATGTTGTCATCAGCCGATAAAAGATAGCTGCTTATCGAGCTACCAGAGAAATTCATGAACCAGACAGAATGATCCTGGTCCCCCATATCGAAATACAGTGGAGAACCATTTATACTACGGCAGTGCATCATGTAACCTTGTCTGTACTACGATAAAAACTCTAAGAAGATGAAACAGTATCACACCAAAGGGGATCGTCTAAATTCAAAAATCATCACTTCGACCTACATTCATCCAAAAGAAGGAAATCGAGACTTTGCAGCATGGACAAAGCTGACTACATTTGCTTGACCTACGTACAAATGGCAAGGAATGCTGCCTTTGCTGCCATGCAGGATGATCCGACTTATGCATCACCCACTGGGATGGAGCGCACCAGATTCCACCACCAAGAAGACTGCAGATGATCCTGGAAAAACAAACATGCATCATCACAAACTACAATATGGACATCCTCGACGTCTTGAGAGAACGAATGGCTGATCAGGACTACATTTAAAAGGCCAACCACAAAGTCCGACTAAAGTTATAAGTATTTTGTATTGAAAAATTAGTTTAATCACTTTAAGCATCATTTTTTGGGGGATTTTCTCTGCATGTAGTTATTTTAAAATTCTTATGGATCACACTTTTATATTTAATGTCACTTAAACTTAGTTTTTTCAAAAATATGGGGGTATGAAGCTTACCATCCTCAGACATCACATTTTAAGCCTAGAAAAAGTGCTAGCACATGTTTGAACATAACCCTAACTTCAGCCTAAGTCATACTAAAGGCACTGAGTTATTTTTACTTACTTGTGATGTGAATATGGTGCTTTTGCTAAGGTGCTTAGAAATCTTGGACTCCCAGGTAACCAAGACCTGCTGGGCCAATGTTGGGAAAACATTTTTGTGCCAATGTGTTTTCATTGGCACATCATAGGCAGCCAACATTAATACAAGAGAGAAATGTCTCACTTCCCAATGGTTATATGAGCAAATGGGTCAATGTTGGGAAAATCATTGGTGCCAGTGTATTTTCATTAGCACTATGTAGGCATTCAATGCTGGGTCAATTGTTATATGACTAATTGAGCCAATGTTAGGAACTAATTGCAGGGCCACTGCTGTTTTCATTGGCACTATGAAGGCAGTCAATGCTGGGCCAATGCACAAATGTCTTGCTGAAAAATGGTTGAATGATTAATTGGGCAAATGTTAGGAACTAATTGGGCCAATGTTAGGAACTAATTAGGCCAATGTTAGGAACTAATTGCTGGGCCAATGCTTCTTTCATTGGCACTATGAAGGCAGCCAATGCTGGGCCAATGCACAAATGTCTCACTGGAAAATGGTTGATTGATTAATTAGGCAAATGTTGGGAACATATTGCTCTTTTAGAGTATTTTAATTGGAACTATGTAGGCAGCCCTGCCAAAAATAAACTTAAGAAAAATTTAAGAAAAACTCAAGATTTGCAGTGAAACTGCAGAATAACTTAAGTTATTTTACAGTTGGAAAAAAACGACAAAATAACTGTAGTTAAACTTAAGTTAAACTTAAGTTATTTTTTAGTGAAATGAATTTTTAAGTTAACTGAAGAATAACTTCAGAAAAACTGCAAAAAAAGTGTCCGAATAAAAA
>JAQGAE010005869.1:0-10768 GCA_034696685.1 Julus scandinavius
TATTCTGTTGTTAATTATAGGATTTAAGTCTCAAATCGACGTCATCAATGGATTGTCATCCATTGCATCTGCAATTGACGTCGATAAAACAAGAGACGAGCTTTTGCCATATTTGCAATGTAGGCTATATCCTTTAAAACTAATATCGATTTTAATTTGAATCCTTGGAAATTATAACACATTTTTGATGTATCTTGTACTTAGTAAAACTAATCCGTAACAAAGATGTTCTGCTGGAACTAATAAAACAATTGCAGAAACTCGGAACTTTGATTGGTGGTCCAGAGAAATGTGTTCGTGAACTGAAGCATCGTTCGTGAAGCGAAACAACAAATGGTGTTCGTAGACAGAGGCGTTCGTAACCCGAAGTTCCACTGTATTTCATTTGGCACGTTCATTTGTAATAGTTTCAACAGTAGCCGATGATGCTTCAATTTAATCTGCTTAATACTCGCGCTGTAATCAGCTAGCAATCATTTAATTAGACATCAGCAGATCAACGCTTTTTACATGGCCACATGCGATAAACTTCAGCATGCACTTTTATGACAGCAGTGGTAAAGTTAATTAGCACTCATTTGCCAAGAATTAGTTAGACAACATTTTTAATTGAGTAATTTTCATCGTAAAAGTACAAACGAGTATCAGAGAAGCCTGGGAAACTTATATGTATTACTTGTAGAAACGTACAGTATTCTTAAGTTGCTTTAACATAATTATAAAACCAATTTCGCTTTTAGGTATTAATGTTTTAAGGGTATTAAAAGAACGTTGTTTGCATTATGGAATACTTTACCAAACAAGAAAACAAAGAATATGAAATTTACGAGAGAATATTCTGCATTCATACATCTAATTGCCAGATACGCTTGCCAGAAGGGCATTGCAATATATAATAATGAAGGTGAATTTGTAATAAGACAGATAAAGCACGCGAGTACTATACTCATTCGTATGCAAATTAACGCAAATGCGATCAAAATGATTTATAATAGCACAATCACGCAATGTAAACTGCAGCATATATATCAAATGTTAGCCCCACACGCTGATGGCAGATCACATGAAAAATAAATTAAAAGAAAATTCGGAATGGTCCTATTTTGCATCATTATAGAACCTTTCGAATGTCATATGAACATGTTTACATTTGTAAATCATTAGTTTAGAAATAAAATGTATCGCAAAATTAACCATGGGAAATTCTTACATTTTAAGCAGCTGTGATTAAAGGATTTGTATTTTCTTTTCAGCAATTTTGCAATTATAACTACTATATCATTAATCAGTACCTCATATCAAAATACTACAGCTTTAACAATAATATTTTGATGGAAAGCATGGGTTCAACGACTTCATTTTCGATAAAATATAACATTAAGGTGAACATGAACCTCTTCCTCTGAAACTGTTTGAACGATATAAATGTACCTAATCGTTGGACACTGCAATTTTTTTTAATAAGACTGGGAAACATCCAGACGAAAAAAAAAATGGAAAAGGAAAACTCAATAATAGAACGTAAAAAATTCAAATACCTTCACGTACCTAATTAATTATTTGTATGTGGCACACTACTTTACACGACGTCTACTCCATGTAAAGTAGTGTTAAAATAGGTACCACAACAAGAACTTGACGAGTCTTCAAACTTACAATCCGATTTTTCAGTGGATCCTAAATACACAAAAAATGAAAATTTAAATATTTATGATTGAATTTAGTTTTGATTAAAGTTCATATTTTATGGCTTATTAAATTTAATTTTGTACATTAGGTTTTCTTATAATTTTTAAGAAATTTAGTTTTATAAATTTTACTGACCAAAAATTCTATACCATACAACACAATTCAAATTGAGTACATGAGTACAGCAGTACTGAACTATCGCAATGTAGCCACTTTTGGGTACAGCTCCATTCGAATCGTCCAATTCTGCACAACAGCATGGATATTTAAATATTTAATATTGGATATTTTGCAATTTTCGAATATAAAAAATTGAGTACAAATTTTGTTATTACAATTTCATTTGATTTAAAAAGATGGTTACGAATCATATCAATGATTATGATAACAATTGACAAAATTATACATAAGAATGGATCACCAGATGATACATAAGAATGGACCATCAGACGATGTATCATCTGATGATCAATTCTTATGTATCAGATGATACTAAAGAATTGAGCATCAGATGACGCACCAAAAATAATCAAAATTTGAATAAAGCCATTGTGAAGCCCTGAAAAACGTTACACGTAGATACTAATGTAATACTTTTTTTATTTTCATATCAAACGCCTTAGTTTTCAACTTTAAAACTCGCTGTCAACACAATTGTCGATAACTGGAGTTCACCTTCTCAGTGTAACTCTCAAGGGATATGTTAAACTTGGCATATTTGATAGCACCATAGGCCAGCGACGTTCCCTTGACTTATTGGCAATTCTGTTAAAGTGTATTTGCCCTTATTTATTTGCAGATCCACGCCCACACGCATGTTTTCGTCGTGTAGAAATTAACCGAGAAACCATTACACATCGGAAAAGAAATGAAAATAATTTTCCGTTCAATTATCCTAAATCATTGTGCTGGCACACTGCTCACAAACAAAGCCCTGTCTAATGCCACTCGTAAATAACGAGAAATGGGCGTCTGCAATTTATGGCTCTGTTGATAAAACAGAGTTTAAGACACGTCATAATCATTTCTTGGCGATGTGAATTTAAGCCCAGCCTAGCTAACGTTAAGATCTCCTTGGCCAAGCAAAAAAATTCCATAAAAAAATCCTGGAGCTAGGATTTTCATCGAAGGGCGACTAAAGATGGAAATGGGAAGGAACTTATGAAAGGTTTATGTGATGGGTATAGGGTACAGCGTTAGGGTAAATTGTTCCAAATGTAGCAAAATGCCAATAAAATTGAGACGGCATATTTTCCAAATATTACGCTTTGCGCACATTTATTATTTGTATAACCCCCATGGACGCCACACTTTTTTTTTTTTTTTTTTTTTTTTTAGACAACCCTATTTTGAGTGTAGCAAATTCTTTCGATTAAACCATAACGCATCAGTTGTCAAGTAATTGAAGTAGTTGTTGTTGAACATCTTGGACAGTCTATTCGTGCTTTTGGCTAAGGATCTTGGATTATACTGTACTTTTCGTATGAATGAGCTTCAGTTTTACAATGTATAAACTAAATAAAACCAATAAAGCCCATCTTCCTTATTTGTGGGCGTATATTGTGCATTGGTGTGATTAAAATTTCTTTTGCCTTGACGGTAGTGCCAGCAAATTTCCACATTAAGACCAGTGTTGTAATAAACTGTACTTTGAATTCAATTAAAATTTGAAGACTTGGTGCATTTTTAAACACCCTCTGAAATAACACATTTTTCATGCATAGTAACTATTGAACTAACATTTACGTGCTAGACAAATGAGAAAATTATAGTAAGGGTATTGAAACGCCTAAGGCAGGCGGAACCCTACCTTTCAAATGAATTTTTTGTAACGTTAACACGAAAAAATGATCCGTAGTCGAATATACTTAATTTTGTATAAATAATATATTCATTGTTTAAAATTTTAAAATAATGCAGCAATAAAAAATTTACCTAAATTACACAGAATCATTCAAATTGAGTACTGGACTTTCTGAATGAACTTCTTGACAGATCGCCGTTAATTTGCTATGTAAAACACTACATGTATCAAACAGCCCATATCTATACAGTACAGTATGGATATTACAATTTTTATAATTATTTATGTTAATTTTTACACTTTTATCATATTTTAAAAATATAGATATGAACCATATGAATGAGTTTGATTGAATTATGCTGGAATATAATGATAAACAGTTACTACATCTGATGATATTATATGACTGAAGAGTTGAAAGTCATGATAGTATATAGTATGTATACCAGGAACCAAGTTTCTAGAAAATCGATAAAACTTGAGAACTCGTCAGGAATTTATCGTAATGCCATCTGTTTGACGTTTTTAGCATTATTCTTTTGTTTCATTCGTACCTTATGAATAAACCTTTCTGTTTATTTCTTAACAAGATATGATTCATTTTTCGTTGTCCATTTTTCTGTGTCCATTTCCTCCCAAAGTTGGAATTAACACCAATTTTTACCTCTATTGGAATAATTGACAATTTTTGAACAAATTACCTTGAAATTACCTATTGAAGAATAGTTACCAAACATACTATTAATAAACGATGAAAAATGTATGACTGCTATAGGTATTTCGTATTGTATTGTATTAATAAAGCATTGTAATAAAGCTGTAAAATATACAGGGTGGGCCAATAAAAAGTAAACCAGATTTATAAAAATCATAAAATGGTTATTTGCTAATGGAATTTATTGAAAATGTGTACATGTGTACTTAAATAGGATACAAAAAATTCCCTATTTCAATTTGTGTTTAAAGTTAGCACCTTTCTCCAGAAACAGTTTCGTTTTACACAAATCCTTTACACAAATTCTTTATTCTTTAGTGAACGCCATTTTGACAGACAAATTCGAATGATTACGTCATTAAAAAAGAACGTGAACGAGGGCAATTCGAAAGTAAAGAGAAAAATAATATTTGTACAAATTTTATTAAATTCCATTAACAAATAACCTTTTTATGATTTTTATAAAGTTGGCTTATTTTTTATTGGCCCACCTTGTAGTTTCATATTTCGTAATGAATTAGGTTTGCAGTTTGCAGTTGAGTTAGTTGTTGTTTTGTGGGCTGATTCATGTTAAAAAAACAAGAAGGCTGTAATTTATTTACGAGGAACTTATTTGCATTGAAAATTATCTAGAGGTTGCTTCAGGCTTCATCTTAAAGTGTTCAAGTTTATTTTTGAGAAATCCTCCAAGCACCTCATTGAAGCGTTCTACGCAACACACTCGATTTTTAATTAAAAAGACAAGACAGGCCTGCCAATTAAATAGCGTAAACACACGGAAAAACTTGAAGAAAAAGAAAAACATAGGTCCGTAGGCAAGAAGCAGGGGGTAAGTAGCAAACAACAAAAAAAAAACTAGTCCCGAAAACTCGACGAACATTTCATTAGGAAACGTCGTGGGAATTTCGAATCTTGTCGAACCAAACGAAATTGAATAAATGGGAAAGATTAAATCAAACATCGACGTTAATCTCGGCATCTTTGCACAGAGCTGCAACGTAAGACGCGATTTTCTTCATACGAAGGATATTGTTTGATTCTCCAGGCAAGATGAACAAATATGAAGAAGAAAAAAAAATCAGAAATATTTTTTATTAGTTTTTTTTTGTCGCCCTCTTGCATGTTCAACTTTTTTATATCTAGTTTTATGGACGAGATTTCCCCCTCGCAATCTCGCACCTTCATCGGGTTTGCTAGGATCCTTCTAACCATTTGATTCTTTTAGTGGTTTTCGCTTTTTCATCACACTTCCGTCTCTCGAATTAAACTTTACACTCACGAAATCAGTTTTACTATAGCCGCCTATATATATATATATATATCGACGAGCCTTCATCACGAGTGATTTTATATTTTTGTCTTGATAGCAAAAGTTTTTATTATTTTTACCTTTACGACAGTTACATAAGTTCTTAAATCTTTTTTTTTTGTTCTGCATGTTGAAGACGAAAGTAAGTTCTGTTTTGCCATTGAAACGAACCCTAGAAGTTGGAGATTACAGCAGTTGTTATGCCCGAAATATTCTTAACAGTGCTGGTCAAAAAAATCAAAAGTTTTAAGTTATTATAGGTACCTACAAGTAGGTGCCCATAGCGTCCATACAATGCCTCAAAGAGTGAAATTCAGGTAGGCATAATATTGAATTCTTGAATTCTATCAATTATAAGACGTCATCGATTGTATAAGACGCACAATGATTTCAGTAACACCAACATGAAAAGAAGCTTTGATTCCAAGAAAAAATAATTGTTGAAAACTATATTTTCAATTTAACAAAAGCAACAATAGAGAAGCATAAAGCCGGCTCTCCACCAAGACTTACATGTACGTATATACAAGTATTTACACACATAAGAAAAAAAGTTTACCCTCCGGGTATGTTTCAGCCGCCATTTTGTAAATATATGTAAATATCAAAATTGTGCACCTATTAAATGTCTTTAATAGCTGTACAATTTTGATATTTACAAAATGGCGGCTGAAACAAACCCGGAGGGCAAACTTTTTTGCATATGTTTGTAAAAACGTGTTTATACGTACATGTACGTCTTGGTGGAGAGCTGGTTTTAGCGTATTCAATGAACACACAAGCAATGAACTTTCAGGTGCGTCATTTCAGGTATTTTATTTACTTACATCTGTCCAGATATAAGTTACACCCATACCACGCTTTACGGCCTATATAACAGTTTATTGGTCGTATAACGAAGCATTGTGGGCCGTAATTCGAAAAAGTTGCCATAATTATAAAAGGCCGTTATAGCGAAATGCCGTATGAAGAGTGGCCGTATAGCGAGGTATTGGTGTATTTGTAATGTATCTGTGGGTTGGAAATTAACCTTCTGTATACTAATTATATAAATATAAAACGTTAGACAAACAATTAAATTTATATAAAATACCTCCTTAAAATCATAGGATGTGTCGTGAAAATGTTGGCTCCTTATTCAGCGTGCCGCAAGCACCATTTTGTGAACCGTGAAAAGGTTGAGAAACACTACCTTTATTGACAGATTTCAAAACTTACCAGGCTCAATTTTTTATTTTCAATACAACGTCCTGCTAAATCCCTATAGTGAGCACAATGTTGGAGTTAAAACAAATGTTTTGGCTGAAAAGCATTTTCTGAATTACATTCCCATCTAATACAGATACCCGAGTAATTTTGTTATTATAAATTCCTCATTTCCATATCTTGATAGTTTCTCGTAGACAGGATTTGCATAACTATGATGTAGGGTGATATTTAACAAAGTATGGTCCTGCATAAATCGTAAGCAATTCATTGAACGTGATGGGCTTTTTATGGCAATGTTGTTTTCGTGTTTTCTAAAATCTGTTTAAATAAATCTGCAATTAAAATCAGGTTTTCGAGGAAATCGATAGACGAGACATGCTTTAATTGCTGATTAAAGCTACACTGCGATACAACGAGAGATTTGCAATTAAGTATCGACTATCCGAAAATCGATCCCTTGGAACACGGTCTTTCATTATTTCCAACAATTTTCGCATTACCATTGTTGACAAAAAAGAACTTCCGTTTAAAGCACTGATTTCTTAAAATTAATACTTCACAAATAATGGATTTATTTTGAACTGATGTATGGTTTCAAAATGTATTAATTTCAGCTATGCATTTAGAGTATTTCATGTAACTCGACTATTGATTAAATGTATCGTGCATATTTTCATTTGTAGAACTGACGACCTGTTAGAAATTGTGCAAGCTTCTGATAAATGAGCATTTCGTAAAATATTCGAAAATACGTTGTGGTGCGTTTCCACGTGAGAGAAACTCTTGAGATTCTCTCGAAAGCAGTTCTCAATGTTGCACGTGCTGCTGTTCGAGGGCTGTCACTGATAGCAGATTCTTATCTTTAAGGTTTTTTAATGTTTAAAGGGTACATATCGTATTCCACAAAATTTCATAAACTTAGCTTTAAGCCTGATTACCACCTGGCGAAAGTCGCGCACAACTCACACGAAACCGTCTGCTAAATCAGGAAGTGGACGTTCGCGCATGTGCATTAGGTAGTGAGGCAAGCTCACATAACTTCACGGAAATGAGCCTCGCCATGCCGGATTCACAAATCACTTTTAGAACCGCACAACATGGCGGCCATGATCTTACCATGTATCGATGACGTGCGTCACGCAATTAGCAGGAGCGCCGATCTTTCGTGCTTCCGTGAGGTGCGCCATGTGGGAATTGGTACGCAATTTTGTCCGGAGTGAGCAAGCTCATGTGCTTTGTGTGTTGTGAGCTACTTTCGCCAGGTGGGCGTCAGCCTTTAAACATAAGCAACTCAACAGCTGCTCGCAAAATACGAACCATATTCGAATTTTGAGAGCAACAGTCCAAGTGCTTATGTTTAGGGTTTTTTTAATTTTTGAAGGTGCGTTTCCACGTGAGATTAACTTTCGTGAGTTACTCGTATTCCACAAAATTTCCCAAACTTGCTTTAAACATTAAAAAACACTAAACTTATAAGCATCTCGACAGCTGCTCTCAAAATTCGAACATGGTTCGTACATTACGAGCTGCTATCAGTGACAGCTCTCGAACAGTAGCAAGCGCATTTTTGCACGTACCACATTGAGAACTGCTATATATATAATCTCGAGAGTTTCTCTCACGTTTAAAGTTGTTGAAAAAAGATTTTTCAAATCAATACAAACGTTGTCTTTGATGCATACAGGTTACAATAACCTTTTTCGAAACACCCCGTATTTTCTAGTGACGACTTTAGAACTGGCCTCTTCAGGTTTTGCACATTGCAACCAGCCAGCAGGCTTTTGCAGCAATCGACCTATACAACTCGGAATTACAGTTTGAAAATATCGATTATGCTATGAATTGGGAATTGGGGAATATCAATGTGAGTAAGATATAAATCACGCCCTGTCCTGCTCTGAGAAACATAATATTGATTGCACATTTCAAAATCCATTGTTTATGGCAAGCACCAGAAGAATATAGGACAAACGGCGAGAGGGTTGGAAGGGCGGTAGGAGGACATGTTATGACGTCATCAATATGTCCTATTCCCGGCACTTCAGCAATTGCCCATTTTTATATCCTGCATTGAACGAAGCTTTTGACCCTCTGAATCACCTCTATTAAAGAGGAGGAGAGAAGATGAGGCAAGGGGAGCCATTGGGGTGACAGAGCGAGCAGACGATTGTGTAAAATTTTCACAAAAATTAAGGGGGGGAACTTTGAGAGAGAGAGAGAGAGAGAGAGAGAGAGAGAGAGAGAGAGAGAGAGAGAGGGGGGGGACTCCCGACACTCGGAAAACCACTTTGGAACCAAATGACGATATTAATAAAATGGCCAGAGGCAGAAAATGCTGGGGTGTGAGTTTTTCTCAAAGAGGCGCCAGTACTGTCTGTATACTATGTGCAGTGTGCGATGGAAAAGCAGAACTAACACATAAAAAAGAATACTTTGATTCTAGGCTATATAGCACAAAGGGGGAGAAAAGGACCTACAATTTGAGCCAACATGGCCGACAAGAGTGGCTCCAGATGTCCGAATCGCGAAAAAAATTTAATAACTATGGCATCCTTTGACATTTTATTTCTTGCAATTGACAACTTGTGCAAGGAGAATTGTTTGATTAGATTGTGATGGATGGATTGTTAGCAAAAAAAATTGCATCTTGCTATCAAACATTTTTTGGGCTTTCAAATTACAAGAAAACACAGACGGCTTCTTATTATGATGCACTCTGTGCACTCATAAACATCAAAATGTTTCAGTTTACCATAACAAAAATTTAACCACCTGTAAAGGTGTCACAACATTCACAACACAAATTTCTGATTTTTGCAAAAGATATCTCATTTTTAATGGACAATCCCTAAGCTACATTTCCCTTTGTTATCTAAATCGATTTTTGCGATCTGCCCTTGATGAGTTCATATATAAGGTTGTTATTTGATACATCTTTAGTGGACTCCACAATAGCAAATGCAAACATAACAACAACAACAAAATGGAAATTGCATTCGTTAATTGAAATTTACATACTGCATACAAGACCAATATGAAACAAAATTCTACCCTTGATCATGACTGTTAGGAAGTAAGCCTAGTTGGCCAAGCAGGTGGACAGAACATGATGCATTCACATATAACAGCAGATTAGCAAATTATAATCCCTGGTATATGAGCTCATGCTTGACCTCTCGGTTATCTGCAACTGCATAATTGGATGTTGAGAATACACAGACTCAGTGTTTCAGATCAATGGCCAATGAGGGTGGCCACATTGTTGGACCCCATATCTTCCACATCGTTGCAATCTGAATGTCCAATCTTATACCCGGCCTAGTCTTGATGGTGATCATTGATGTTCTACACTGGCCTGCATGGTTCTTTACGACACCATGCATGTTCCCTACCCATTCTCTTAACTGCTTAAACTTTTTATTCTAAACAATTGCATACACATGGACAAGGACATCTTAAGTTCTTTGCTTTCAATTTGCCCTTTATTAAGTAAAAGGTGCCATATTAAACCTTATATTTTTCTTACATGGTTAGGAAAAGGTTCAACGGTAGTAATAACTCCTTCTGTTATACCAAATACAGTATGTTACTCCGACTGCATGGGTGGGAGAACCTTTTTTCTACCAAAGACTATTTAAATATTTAAAGCATTATTTGCAGGTCATACAAAATTATCTTAAAAATTAGCCTGCTATTTTTGGTCAAACATGCTTTTCCAGGGTAGAGTTGGTCAGTATTATTGGGATTTTTCAATGGGGTGGTTCACACACCACAACGATTCCTTCTGTGGTTGCCTTGGAAGGGCCTTACCAAATGACTTAGCAGACCTGATACGGCCTGCTAGAAAGAGGATTGAGTTTGGATGTATGTACAATAATATATTAAATGTGCTCATGTAGGTGGTGTGGTAGTATGCAACTACACCGTGAGCCAAAAAAAAAAAAAAAAAACGATGTCAAAAATTTAAAAAATGCACTTCTCGACCAGCCCTTCTTAGGAAATTCTTTCAAAAACTTTCTTGCACTAAATTTCTTATTTTCGC
>JAQGAE010005870.1:0-10768 GCA_034696685.1 Julus scandinavius
TGTTTTAGTCACTGTAAAACATGTATTTCGAAACTTGGTTGGGCTAATATAGGCAAAATTTGGAGCATACATGAACTTATAATTATTAATTAAACTTATATGACCAAGTTTGATGAACGGTTTGCTTGTAATGTAAAATTCCTGTAAAATTCTTTAAAAAATTGATTTAGATTTTTACGCATTGTTTGATGGAGTAGTTGTGCGGATATTTTTGAAAGTATCCCCCTGGTATTTGGACATCCCCCACCCAGAAAAATTCCTGGATGCTAGGTGGTCTCAATAAAAGGGAGTATAAAACTAATGAAACAAGCCCTACGAAAGCAGTGCTGCTGCTGTGTAGCAAGGTGCATAGGGCTATCATTAGAGCCTATCGATCTGACTTTAAATTATAATAATCTTGTACCTAACCAGACCACGCTGTTATTTGTTTTATTAAAAGCTTAGCAATTACCTCCCTGCCGTCTAATCACACACGGGAAAGGCTTGAGGACATAATAGGCTAATTGCGAAATGCGGCGAATATTCGGTTCTCTAATAACGGAGAAGCAAGTAATGGCCCCGAGAGAGTAATCTGCGATGAAAGGGGTGATTTTCTAATGCTTTTTTGTTTAAAGTTTAGGTCTGTAATGTTTGTTTTCATACTTTGCCTCTGAACTTTTCATGTTCGCGGAGATAGCACTAGCATCTTATGCACGCAACAACAAAAAAACTCTTCGTTCCAAATAGCTTTTCATTTGGTGTTTTGGGGTTATCTGTACTTCTTTTGGGGCATCCAGATGAGTTGAGGTCAAACAGAGAAGTAATCTGCTAGGAAATTTGCATTTGACAAAGGTGACGAGGTCATGGCAGGAATGTATAGTTTTCGACTTGCAACATTCATTGTTGCAACGATGATTTTTACTAAACCATCCCTGGAGGTCCATTCCATCCGATTGATGTGATATGGACGACTGCGGCTTTCGATTTGTGCAACTTCGGTTCTGGCACGTTCAATGTACAATCCCAAATTCACGTTTAGAAAGATTCTCTTCAAAAATAAAATTGTCTCCAAACCATAGAATGAATTGTATTTTACCGCAAGACGTAGACGTACGTGGGTGCTATGCAAATAGGTGGCTTTTGGAGAAATCGTTGGATTTAAAGGAGTGGCGACTAGTGGACGAAGCAATTTCATTGTTGTAACACGCTTTCTGAGAGTGCTTCCAATATACATTTCTTTCTTTACAAATGTAACGAGATTTTCCTACTCTAACCTGCTATTTCTTAAAGTTCATAAAAAAACATGGATGGGGGTGGGGGTAATTCAATTTGGGAAATGCAATTAACGTTATTTTCCCCCAAAATGTTTTGGGTCACTGATATTACTGATGAACCATGTCTTTAGGGTGCACTTTGCGCCCATATGCGTTTGCTATTCTGTGTTGGGTCCATATTTATTGTTAATATTAGTTAGGATGGAAGTACGTGTTAGACATTGAGGTTAGTGCGTTTTTGTTTAGATGGTGGTATTGGGGGATTTTTCAATTTTAGGTTAAGTCACTGCAAATAACCAATGGAAAATAGGACAATATTTTCAATCTGTTTAACGAAAGTTTTTTTGAGAGGCCTCTGTGAAAACAAGGCTGTTCTACTGAAATCTAACTTGTTTTAGTTTTATACTTTATCTTGGTCTTATACTAATTCAACGTTGTTTCTTAAAGAATAAGCTTTGAAGATGAGCTAAGGTTTGGTTTCGTGGAAATAAGTCTCGTTTTCATTGAATGATGTTTTATTTGTTGTTGTTTTTTTTCACACACAAAAATAACTCTTTTCTTCCGAAAGCATTTGCAGTCGTTGTTCAACGTGAAAAATTACCATCTTTATTTTGCTCCTAATATCATTTGTGCAAATACGTCGATTTTGTAAGCGTCTTGAAAGCCTAGGCAGCCTCGCAGTTACGAAGTTAGTGGTTTGTAGCATTTTGAAGCCAAAGCTATCGCCCATCATCAATTGTTGGACGAAGAAGGAAGAACCCCTTACATCATTTTTCATACTCTTAACAGCGTCGGTTGTCTCAAACCCACTCTCTCCAGGCTCGTGTTCACTGAGTGCATATAAATTCAGATTAGACTTTTGTAAAAAAAAAAAAAAAAATAGGGAAAAAAAGGTGGTGGAGATTGACAGACTCAGTCCACGGACCATAAAATAAAACACCTTCCATCCTATTCTTTTCTCAATTTCCTCGCTGTTGCTACATCAAACAGTGTGGTGAGAATAGGGTTTGAAGCAACAAAACGACAACAGGTGGAAAAATGAGAGAAAATAAAAAAATAGGAATGAGAGTGAGAGAGGATGCATGACGATGCTACACTGGCATATCAGAAATCGATATTGTGACGGGGGGGAAAGGATAAGGGGGGTTTGGTCCCCCCCTTTCCTTCCACGCACACGAAATGGGCAAAATGAGAGAGAGACTGGCAATTGTCTGTTCCCTATTACCACCCACCCACTCGACAAATCCTATTTCATAGGCTCCAGCTATTCTTGTCCATCCTTTTACAGTAATCCTAAAATTTGTTTCCAACAAAGATGGTAAAATTACATTCACTTAACACGGTGCCATGAAATAAGATTGAATTTGCTTTCTCTCTCAGCTTTCTCTATCTACCAGAGATACTCTTTTCCAATATTCGTTTTTTTTCTGCTTTTTTTTCCACAAAATTGCGATGTGTTGGATGGTGCATCGTAGAGTGGCTGCCTGTGCCTGTATTGATTCATTCGCAACAAGTTATACAGCCCTTTTTCTGCCGTCGTACAGGGTGGCACAAAACAACTTCAGATAAGGGAAATGCAATTTATGCACATTTCAGAAATTGGACATGTAGTAGGTTCCTTAGTGCGAGGGCAGGTAACGCCTACCGGAGACGTTGTTTTGGTGGATGCCATTCAAAAGGGACATCCATGTCATTTTTTGGACAACCCTTTTGAATGGCCTCACCCAAACAGCGTTCTTAAGCCGGGTCTCCACCAAGACGTACATGTACGAATAAACACGTTTTTACAAACATATGCAAAAAAGTTTGCCCTCCGGGTTTGTTTCAGCCGCCATTTTTTAAATATATATATAAATATCAAAATTGTTCAGCTATTAAAGACATTTAATAGGTGCACAATTTTGATATTTACAAAAGGGCGGTTGAAACAACCCCGGAGGCAAACTTTTGTGCATATGTGTGTAAATACTTGTATATACGTACATGTACGTCTTGGTGGAGAGCCGGCTTTAGCAACGTCACCAGCCCTCACGTGTAGGTAGTTAAATGCCAATTTATGCGAATGTGTGTCCATATTTTATGGACATAATATGGAGTTGGCCCATGATATGACATTATTGCTAATATAGTAACAGTATTTGGCAACACCAGTAGAAGGTTATGCTACATCTTCTCCTTGTGCTGATAGACTTAATTTAGCGTTGATTCCATTGTTTCAAGCTGCACTATTTTAAGAATAGTGTAGATTAAAATGTCCACCATTTAATATGTTGGTGTTGCAATATGGCCGGCCTTAATTAAAATAAAGGAAGAGCTGTTACATTTTATTGCAATTTTCCAGTGAGAACCGAGTGACGCTAACCAAACATTACATTTTGCATTGTCTTCGCCTAAAATAGGCCACGTGACTTAAATAACGAATGGCCACTATCCATTTTTGTGCTAAATCTCATCGTAATCCTCTGCCCAGAGTCCAAGCAGGCATATTAAACATATTCCATTAACCAAATGGCTTTCTTCCCACACTGTACAATGATGTCCAGTGGACCTGCTATTTGTCGAAAGACAGGACACCCAAAGTCCATGCATTTGGATAGTTTAATGAGATGCACGTTTCTAAATAAACATTCGCTTTGCATCCACATTGGACACGTGCAATGTTGCGGGGATTTATCCCTTAGGTAATCCCTCAGCATTATAAATGTAGTAAATCTCTCCCAATACATTGTTCGTAACCCGAAGAGGTCACCCGAAGGGAAAAGCTTGCAATTGGATATTCAGCTACAGGGTACACTGCTGTCGGCTTCTGGTTTCCTACATTCAACACTACTTGTAAGCGCTTTTTTATAAATGTTGTAACATTAGCTAATATAGGAAAAGCTGCGTACAAGTGAGTCAATGAAAGGCAGTGAAGTTGTTGGAAAATTCGGAATTTTAGCCGAGTTTTTCTATGAAACGTTCAAAGCAACAGGATTGCTATTTATTAACAATGTTTAAGTTGAAGTAGCCCATTACAAGATTCTTGAAATGCGGTATTTGAAAATTCAGATTAGTCACAGGTTTTCAAATTCCATCTTTTGGAAAAATTTGATTCAAAATGCTGGGACCATCGTAATAAGTAAACTCGCATCAATATGATGGAGTTGCACAAATGAAAGCTGCCATAATGTATTAGATTTCCATTACTTTATCATAAATGCTCTTTTATTGCAGAAAAAATAGCGCAATTTTCTATATTGGACACGTATTATACAATAATGTTTTAGCTGGATCCATTTGTTAGATTACACGAAACCAGTCCATGTATATTCGTCAGCATATTTACAGTCCTAGTGCAATGAATTGCAATTTCTTATTTAATCCATCAACCTAAATCGACTGCGAGCAACAATTTCAATGTAAAATCTAGGACATGAATCCACTACTCTCTTAACTCAGCATTATTTTTAGGAAAACAAAAAAGATACCGAGTTTTGGCGCCAGAAAACGATTCTTGTGTTTATGCAGGCATATGAATAGTAATTTCTTAGTACTAAAATTGTTTGATTTGAATGTGGAATGCAAAATAGGATGGCATATACAGCATTTTACTTCACATAATTGTTTTTTTCCCCCCAATATTTCTTCAGCGTCCTATGAATGTTTATTTATGCCGGAGACATTTGACCAGAAAACATATATTGTTATTTTGACAATGAAATATTTCATGATTGCGATAAAATATGTCAGCTGTAACATTTAAAGATGATGTATGACTTCGAGGTTTAGTTGATAACATTATTTTGAAATTTTCAAGTTGTAGATTATCGAGTTTGCCACAGATCTTTAGAACCAGGAATTGTCATGGAAAGTATAGATAGACTTGGAATAGTCAGGGAAAAGTAGTTTAACTTATATATTGCATTTGCTTTGTAACGTGTTGCTCAGGAAGCGAAAATATTTTACACTTCTATGGTGGTTTACTTTGAAATTTCAGAACATACTGATTTTTGTTTCAAAGCTCACGCAAATGCTAATCCCGTTTCAAATTTTATGATAAGGCATTATAGTGTCAATATATGAAATGTTTTGCATTAAGTATCTTTTCTAAGATCTATTCACGATGAAAAAAAAGTACAATTTTTCACGAACATTGGAAAAATCTCTCACGAAAGCGAAACTAACATTAGGAACAAAAAAAGGAAATGGTTTGAAAGTGTTATTAATCTTGTTTTAGGATGCAGAAATCGCAATCTCCCATTCTTCGAGAATGTCTTTTGAGTTTTTTTTTCTTTTTCTTTTCGTGATAAATGCCCGATTTATGCTCTGCAGTATAATGCGTTATTTCATTTTTATAATGCGTAATGAACTTTCTCTTTTCATATTAGATTCTGGATTGTCTTTTCTATTCATTTTCGTCTATTAATATCGTAATTCTGAGGCCCTATCAACATCTCAGGGTTGAGTTCATGAAATGCAATTTCTGCCAGACTAAACTCGAGGTTATTACATTAAACTCCAGGCAGTGCGCGTATAATAAAAAGACATTTTAGGAATATTGGCGAAGGAAATTGAACGAGGTTAGGCGTTGCCTCTGTGACGTCATTCCATAAGGTCTTAGGCTCTTCCTATACACACGCCTAGGCCTACGGTAGTTTAATAGTCGACCGTAATAAGATTGTGGATTCTGAAAATGGTTATTAAATTAAAGAGCAACGGCATGTACTTACCCTTCATTTTGATGCGGTTTTTTGCCTGCGAGAAAAAACAAGTCTACTTGTGGAATCGCTATGGCCTCTTTTCTGCA
Organism: Julus scandinavius; assembly: GCA_034696685.1. Lineage (NCBI taxonomy): Eukaryota > Metazoa > Arthropoda > Diplopoda > Julida > Julidae > Julus > Julus scandinavius. The sequence goes on from JAQGAE010005870.1 coordinate 6,040, forward strand.
AACTTCTAATTGAACTAAAAGTAAGAAAATTCAATTCAAAAGTTACCTCGTTATTAAACATTTTTAATTTCATTCCAAGTCATATTTTTCTACTAATACCAGTTTGATACATGTACTATATCACAGCGATTAGACTTAAATTTTACAAAAATATTATCACTAATAAAAATCAATTTAATGAACAGTTTTATGCCAAAATTTTAATTATTTATACATTTTGTTAATTATTAATAAATTGGTGTGCCAAACATTTATTTCGAAAGGATTGGCGATGTACCCTATAGAGATAAACCCTAGAGTGGCACAAAAGGGACCGAATTGAGATTCTATCAAATGCATTTTGGGGTCATCCAATTTTATTATATGGGTCTAAAAATTCGCTCAGATTTTTCACTATGGGTAAATGGGAAAAAGGATGAAAATGAGAATAGGTTTCACATAAGAATGAGAAAGAAAAAGAAGAGGAAAAAAAAAGATAGTTAGGAAAAATCCCATTTCCTTGGTAAATCTCTGACTTTTCTTTGAGTAGTCAAAAATAAATAAATTGCTGCCCTGGTCTAATGATCCCGGAGCTCTCATCTATATGTCCTGAATCCGTCCACTTTTTATTGATCCTATGTCATTACGTAACGCGGACATGGGCGCACAAATCCCTCTTCAAAAAAAATCGCATAAAAAAACCTGCACTGCGCTCCCACTGTAATACAATTGCAACGTGCCAGTTCTTGAAGCCATTTAAAAGAACTAAATCCATACCTCTGAAATGGTAATGACCAGTGGTCAAATATTGGCAGCTCAATGGACAGGGTTTTTTTTACAATTGTTGGATCACTCTAAACTTATTTGGGGAAAATGGGCTTGGTTTATCGTTCAGTTTTGATTGCTACATTGATGGTAATTATAAATCTTAAGTGTATGTTTTTGAAAATATATTTAATGCAAGCCACAACAATTTGAGATGCTGCAAACTACTGAGGCAATATGTAAAATAGGGTTTTGTGCATCTTTAGTGCAGTAAAAGCTACACCAAAATGTTGAAAGTTTCTGCTGTTTCCAGTATCGTTAATGAAAAAACACAACAATGACAAGTTGACTTTGTTTGCTGTTGAGTAGCCTTTATGGAAGACGTTTTCAATTTTTTTCGTTCATCTTGCAATTAGGATTATTTTTCTTCTTGCTGTCATTGGCATGTCCATTGCGACTCTACACGTTTATTTTTGCAAAGATTTTTGCTTTGTAATTAGATGATGTCTTTGTTTTGTTTTCACAAAAACTTGTGTCTTCATTGTCTGCATGCTTGCATTTGACGATGGAAATTGGCCACAGAATTCTCTCAGCACCAGAAATTGCAAGTTTTTCAACAGGGGTATCAATTAGATGAAACCGATAGGACAGCCCGATGCAAATAGCCTGTAGGAGACGCTGCTATAAGATTGATTCAACATCGAGGTTTTTTTTAACGAAGATAAACGCCGAATGTAATCAGAAACAACGAGAGAAAGGATGACCTAAAGCTGACGTCATTATCCCCCCCTCTTCCCCATTGTTCGGGCGCCCCCTGTCAGGGGCCTCCAATGGCCCGTTCCCATTGTTTGGGGCTCTCTCGCCATTTCAGCGACCCCGTAACGTGAACAAAGGCCACATTATACAGTTTTAAATAAAAGCGATTATCTACGGTGGCTCCCCCTCGCTCCCTCCCTGAACCAACGGAGGCGATGTTAATAAATATTCTCAGGGGGCTTTGGTCACAATGCAATTAGATATAAACACACGAACAGGTTTTTTTTATATTTTATTTTATTTTGTGTAACATCGCACATGCCATTATTAAATCGAAAGTGTGTGACACCAAATAGACATATTCTATGTTGGCCATTGTAATTTGCGACGAAATATATTTATTTCAATATACGGGACTTGATTCGTTTTATCTTTTAAACGCTGTTTACGTGCGCAATAAAAGCAGGAGAAATATTCATAATTAAAGGGTCGCGGCTCATTTGCATGATATCTACGCGCTGTCTGCATGCAACAATCTGGACGAAAAATGGCAGAGGGAAAGTGCAACAAGTTTTATCTTTTGTTTGTTTGGTTCCGCGTGAAATAAAACCATATTTAATTCAGTTGCATGATTGCTACCTGTTTAGCCCAGATAAAATCCCAGGCTTCTGGTTTTCAACGCCGTTGGGCCAACTCTTGCATTATGCATCACATGATGGCAAACCGGTGGAATCCTGTTGAGAATACAAGGATATAGGGAATGCTTTTTTAGGATCCCGAACACGTGAAATTTGCGTGGACGGGAAAGACTGACGGAAATTAAAGAGTACGATAAAAGGGAATTTCCCTCCTCTGTCTGCGGAGGGAGCAACCGTTGTAGGGAATCTCTCAACACCTTCTACTCCAAAAACAACGGTTTATAAGGACTTTCAAACGTGGGGAAAATGAATACTGTACCTTGTCTACCACATTGTCATCTACAATTGACATTCATTGCCTGAAATACTTATGACGATGCAAGTTCTTTGAATGAAAGATTCCCTGCTTTAAGTAGGGCACTCTACTTGAACGATCCAACTATTTTAAGGTTCTTCATATAGTATAAAGGTCCACTTTTTAAGATTCTTGGTGTATAAAGGGCCACTTGTTGTAAGATTCTGTTTCAAGGCGCAGTTATCTTTTAGAATCTTCAAGAAGATCATCCTTCCTTCTGGAAAATGGCCTTTCTGTTAAGAATCCTTCAGTAGAAGATGCTCCTATTTATAGATCCTCTGGTAAAAAGATTTACCTGTTTTAAGAATCCTCCAGGAGAAGATCCTCCTTTTTTAAGGCTTCTCTAACAGAAGATCATGTTGCTTTAATTTAATGTTCCTTTAGGAGAATTATCCTTCTGTTCAAGACTCCTGTTTAAAACTTCCTATTTCAAATCTTCTTGTTCAAAGATTCTCCATTTTATTGGTCGTTTGCATTATCGTCCTGTTTGCTCCTATGAAATCCATAACCTCCTTTTTTGCACATTATGTCACTCCAGTTACACGTTTGCAGTACATGCTAAACTTGGCAATTTGATGGAGGTCAATCTGTCGCCTACCTCCAAACATTGGCCAGCAAGCACAGTAGTTCCTCCCCCATCCTCGTATATATTAATTGATCAGTTGATCCCCTCCTTGGATTTCTAATTGTAATTTCTGCAACAGCTTGTTTGTTGCACTGGTATATTGTGACGCCATGCCCATGTAAGCATAGAGCGTCTGATTAAATGCTTTTACTGTTTTTGACGTCACTGCCATCTGTTTCCTGCAGCGTGGCTTTTCTGTATAAATCGGCTTCGGCTTCTTTCTGTTTTTATAATGCATTCGACATTATCTATAAATCACACCGGGGTCCTCTCATGACTCATTTAAGGCCCAGTTTCTGCTACATTAACTTAGGTTTGTAAATGCACAACCACGTATCCACATAGCTGCAGGTTCATTGCAGTGGAGAGATAAACGAGCAGATTTAGGACCGGGCACAGCCATGGATTTTTGATTTAACTTCGAGATTGAAGTCGAGTGAAGCTTTTCCTCCTACGATGGCTCGCGTTCAAATGAATAACGCTTTTAAAGTTTGGATCATCAAACTTCTGCAAAAATATGACGCTCGTTAAATTGCCCTAACCCCCCCTTTTATTCCCTGACATACTAAACACGGGCTTAGTGGACCAATGATTGGATGGCTTTACATAATTTTATTCTCATTTCGATGGCGTATAAATTCAAAAGTTCACATTATGGCCCATACCCGTGAGTGTAAATTTATTTCATGCTATCTTCGAGAGCATGATTGAGCGAGCGGAAAATAATGGCCAATTTCGGAGCAAAATAAGGTCTTTTTTTTCTTTTTTTTTTATTTGGAAAAATCACATTTTTTTTTTCTATGGCAAATGGAGATCCGTATTTTCGTTGATTTGAAATTGCTCTTGGCTAGATTTATATTATGTTGGACTAGATCCAAACTTAGTTATGCCGTAGATGGCGCTTATTAGTCTTTCTTATCATTCAACCAACCAGGTTTTACGAATGATAATCGATGTGAATAAGCGAAATTGAGAAAGTTTTCCCAACGTAATCCGAGACAGGCATTAGATGAGATAGAACCAAAATTGCACATTCTACACTCCATTGGTCGCCTAAATGTTTCCTAGAAACATGTGATAACAGCTTGGCAATAAGGAAAAGATCCTTATTATCAATACGTCTGAATACATCGAAAACATCATACGAGGAGTAATGGTGTATCGTACTCGTGTTTCAGTTGAAATTTCACTTTTTGTTTTTTTCAAATGTATCAGTACTTAACATGTAAAAGGAAGTCTATGGTTCATAAATTTGTTTGAACGTGTACAATGTTCGCATTATAAGTTTTTTATCGCTTAGATCACTAAGAAAACATATTGCCGTCTTGTGGATTTTTCATTTTTTTAAAGAAATTTACAATGTCTTTTCGGGATAAATGTGCTGAATCAAACTTTATGACCAATCCCCAGTGCCTGTTATATTTTAGACCATATATTTTTAGACATTTGTTATTTGCACTAGCATTCCAAACGAAATACTTTTATCAAAATGACTATATGTCTGTGATGATCCGACCCTGAGTATGTGTCCCGTGCATGTGGAGAATGTGGATGGTATGTGCTAATCGGGCGGGAAACGGGTATTTTGTAATTGGAAGGTTCTAGAGAGAA
>JAQGAE010005871.1:0-10768 GCA_034696685.1 Julus scandinavius
ACCGTTCCCAAGCCACATCGTACCATTCCCAAGCCGCATCGTACCTTTCCCAAGCCGCATCATACCGTTCCCAAGCCACATCGTACCATTCCCAAGCCGCATCGTACCTTTCCCAAGCCGCATCATACCGTTCCCAAGCCGCTCGTACCGTTCCCAAGCCGCATCATACCGTTCCTAAGTCGCTTGTACCGTTCCCAAGCCGCTCGTACCGTTCCCAAGCCGCTTGTACCGTTCCCAAGCTGCATCGTACCGTTCCCAAGCTGCATCATACCGTTCCCAAGCCGCATCGTACCGTTTCCAAGCCGCATCGTACTGTTCTTAAGCCGCTCGTACTATTTTGTCGTTTGTCAGGAGACCTTTTTGGAGGAGCGATGCCATCGGGGGTCACGACATGACCCGTAACCACGTGACTAGCAACAACCCCTGCCGCCTGGTGGGGGGACGTACACCTTCCCCGCTCCGCTTCACGAGCCACTCGCCAGGGGGAGTCAAGGAGTGGCATCACGTGGCCGAGATGGAAACGGTGCTCTAGCTATAGCTTCACCTCTGACCTTTGACCATTCTCTCGGCCTTAACCAAGTAAGGACTCTTTTTAAAGGTCCCGCTGAACTGAAGCACCGGAAACAGTTGAACTTTTTTTTGCTTTCAGTTGCGGAGATGTGGATCGGAATGTTTTTATCGCGGTTTCGAGGATGTTCTAACATAGAACGTTGTACGCCACCTTTGCCGCAGTGACTATATACAAACTTTTGAAACTTCCACGATGACTTACGAAGAAAAAAAGAAAATAGTTTTGAATAGTTTTCACAAGATTTCATAGAAGTTAACTTAGAATCGTTTTTCACATTGGCCTCATTCAAAATGGCGATCAAATCAGAATTTAACATTAGCGAAAACCCGGAAATGGCGTTTTTTTTAAATAGAAGCCGTTCGAATGACCGTCCAGAAAATGGTAACGCGTGGCTTTTGACCTTATCGTCAACTAGGAAAACGTCCACCAAATTGAGGTTCATTATATTGGAAGGGGATTGATTGATGATTGGTACCGAACCACTGATTGATTCTCCAAGAAACAGAGTCCGCAGATTACTGAGTGCTTGCCGAACATGGCCCGCTGTGGTTTTAAAACTCGCATGAGGCATCTGAGGCTTTTTACTTCCTTCAACTTTTGAATCTTTACTACGCAGTGCGATCAAAAAATATGCAAGACTTTTTGACCGCACCGCATGCGGTTAAAAAGTCTTGCATATTCGTTTATTATTCGAAAAGCAGATGTCGTACAAAAAACCTGAAATAGCCATTTTTATGAGCAGGAAATTTGCTATTTTTAAATGTAGGACCCAAAGTTTGTCGACACATTTATCCCAACGTTCGATGAGATTGTTTCTACCTGTCTCGTAAAATGCGGCACGTTGGCTATGCGGATATCGCCGAACCGCGAGTTTCGCATCATCGGCCGTTTGGAACTCCTGGCCGCTCGAGTGTTCCTTTAGCGGACTGAAGAGACGGAAGCCGCTCGGTGAAAGGTCACGGGGCCGTATGGCGGATGTTTCGATGTTTCGAAACCAAACGTGTTGATCTCGCGGGCCGTGGCATGGGCAGAACAGGGACTTCTCTTTTGGTCAGTTACAGTTTGGCGTCCTTTCTCAAAGTTTAAACACCACCTCTGTACCGTACTTCGCGAAACATATTTGTCACCGTAAACTCCTAACATTTCACTAGAAATTTCACTCGGTTTCATGCCTTTCAACGCTGAAACACGAATAACGCTTCGTTGTTCCTCTTGCGCGAACGCTTTTGAGCGAAGCGCCATTTTGTTTTTGATAGTTTGTTCGAAATTCTGCATGAATTGTGACGTCATGGAGTGACCTAAAACCAAAATTTCCTGCTCTTTAAAATGGCTATTTCAGTTTTTTTGCACGACATCTGGTTTTCGAATAAAAAACGAATATGCAAGACTTTTTGACCGCACCGCGTACGGTCAAAACGTCTTGCATATTTTTTGACGGCACCGCGTACGGTCAGTTTGGTGTACGTTTTGTAGGTTTGACTTGAGGATAGAAGTTTATCAGTCACAGTCGTGCCGATGATATTAGTTAGCCACTGTTTCATTTGAATCAAAAGTAAAATTCTTCAGACTTCCCAAGTGCGACCGTTCCCAAACGTCCGACCCGAAGTTTTGTTTTAGTTTTTCCCGATTGTTTGGGACATCTTCCGGCGCACGGACACGAACCTCCATGTTGTGAATTTCTATAAACACCGGCGAGTGCTTAATCTCCGTACAAAACAAAATGACTGACGAACTTCTGACGTCGGTGACCCCGAGTGACCTACGTCCAAATTGTCGTTGTTGTGATCGAGTGAAATCCCGTCTTCTTCCCTCATCGTGTTTGTCTTCCTTCCGGACGTCGCTCAAAATATCTTCCTTGGCAGCTCTTTTGTTTTACATGTTTCCAACTTCGTTGGTTTTTTAATCGTCAGTTTAGAAGAAAACGTCTATTTATCGGAAGTTGGGCGCGAGTCCCGGAAGTTAATGTATCGTGGAAGTAAGACGACTGTTGGTTTGAAAAACTGCAGGTTACGAAACTGCGGTGTTGTGCTAACGCTGAGGTTTGTCAAACTTCTGAATTGTGGTAAAACTGATGTTGGTGTTAAACCTTTAACTTACAAAACTGAGGTTTGCAAAACTTGCGTGTTGCGGCATACAGGTTTATCGTAAAACTGAGGTTTATGGGCAAATGAAGGTTTGTGAAACTTCTGAATTGTGGTAAAACTGATGTTGGTGTTAAACCTTTAACTTACAAAACTGAGGTTTGCAAAACTTACGTGTTGCCACTAGACGGGTTTATCGTAAAACTGAGGTTGCCGGGAAAACGAAGGTTTGTGAAACTTCTGAATTGTGGTAAAACTGATGTTGGTGTTAAGCCTTTAATTTACAAAACTGAGGTTTGCGGAACTTACGTGTTGCCACTAGATGGGTTTATCGTAAAACTGAGGTTTCCGGGAAAATGAAGGTTTGTGAAACTTCTGAATTGGGGTAAAACTGATGTTGGTGTTAAGCCTTTAATTTACAAAACTGAGGTTTGCGAAACTTACGTGTTGTGGTAAAACAAGTTTATCATAAAACTAAGGTTGCCGGGAAAATGAAAGTTTGTGAAACTTCTGAATTGGGGTAAAACTTAGGTTTAGGAAACTTCTGAATTGAGGTAAAACTAATGTTGGTGTTAAGCCTTTATCTTACAAAACTGAGGTTTACGAAACTTACGTGTTGCCACTAGACGGGTTTATCGTAAAACTGAGGTTACCGGGAAAATGTAGTTTTGTGGGAAACTGTATTTGTGTTAAACCTTCATTTTGCAAAACTGAGGTTTGACAAACTTCGGAATTGTGGTAAAACTTGAGTATGGTATCGAACCTTTAATTTACAAAACTGAGGTTTGCAAAACTTACGTGTTCCGGCAAAAGAAGTTTATCGCAAATCTGAGGTTTCCCGGCAAATTAAGGTTCGTGAAACTTCTGAATTGTGGTAAAACTGTAATTTTGTTAAACCTTCATTTATCAAAACTGACATTTACAAAACTGAGGTTTGCGAAACTTCTGCGTTGCGGCAAAACAAGTTTATCGTAAAACTGAGGTTTCCGGGAAAATGAAAGTTCGTGAGACTTCTGAATTGTGCCAAAACTGATGTTAGTGATAAACCTTTAATTTACAAAACTTATGTGTTGCCGCTAGACGGGTTTATCGTAAAACTAAGGTTACCAGGCAAATTAAGGTTCGCGAAACTTTTGAATTGTGGAAAACTGATGTTGATGTTAAACCTTTAAAGTACGAAACTTTTTGCAAAAAATACTGCAGTTTGTAAACCTCACGTTTTGTAAAATTGAAGTTTAAAAGAAATCTAGGGTTTGCAAAACTTCTGAATTGTGGTAAAACTGTGGTTGTGTTATACCTTCATTTTGAAAAACTACATTTACAAAACTAAGGTTCGCTAAATTCCTTCCGGGACTCGCTAGAGGGCGCTATCAACGTCAGTTTCGTAAGTTTGTTGGAAAATGTGATAAGATTGTAATTGTAATCACAAAATAGGTTAGGATTTTAATGACCAATGTTCTTATTTTTTTAGTTTTTGTGCAAAAAATTGTTTAAGTTTTTTTGCGAATTCTGAAGTTTTGAGACGTCCGTTCCAATCGTAAGTTTATGTTCTTTAAAAATGACGAACTTCCGGTTTTGTTTTAACACAAAAAAACACGCGTCAGTTTTAAGTTTTAAACATGATTTTTCACAATTTTCAAAAAAAACTTGTGATTTTCAGAAGGACTCCCAAGATGGCGGTCGTTCCATTTGCTTTGGGCGGCCATCTTGGGACTCCTCAACGTTCTTTCGTTGTACCTGTTGTTAATGTCGTCGTGTAGCTTAGTGATCATTAAACAAAAAAGAATTATCCATTAATTTAGAACATTTTTTCCACTTATGTCGAATTTTTTGCAGGCTTTTACGTGGTTAGGATTAAGAGATAAGTAAAAAAAAGAACGCGTTCAACGTTTTATGGAACTTAAAAGGGTTAGGAAAACTTAACTATGTTTTCATGGTTAGGAATAAGAACATCAATGTTCCAGAACACTACAAATAGAACGCGTTCTACGTTTTAGAAGCTAGCCGTATATATATATATATATATACATGGTTAGGATTAAGCTATTTTTTGTTCTAGAACGCCTAAAAAAGAACATATTTACTACGTTTTATGAAACAATTTTTAGCCTATATATATATATATATATACATGGTTAGGATTAAGCAATTTTGTACTATAACGCCTAAAAAGAACATTCAACGTTTTATGGAACAAGTCTATATATACATGGTTAGGATTAATCTATTTTGTTCTAGAACGCCTAAAAAAGAACGCGTTCTACGTTTTATGGAACTATCCTAAGCTTGTTCTAGATCGCCTAAAAAAGAACATATTTACTACGTTTTATGGAACAAGTTTAAGCCTATATATACATGGTTAGGATTAAGCTATTTTGTTCTAGAACGCCTAAAAAAGAACATGGCGTTCTTGGAATGTTCTAAGAACGTTCTAGAAAACATTTATGCATTTTTATTGCTCAGAAAAAGGTAAAAATACCCCGGTTAACCGGTTATTAATCGTATTCTAGTCAGTTAATCGTGGCGTATTAACCGGTTAACCGTATCATCTCTCCACTTAACCGGTTTGCCATTATCCGGTGAACCGGTTGAGTCGTAAAGATGAGATGTCTTTAGCCCTACATCTGTTTGATGGAAATCGAGGCCTTTAAACGGTTTGATCCCCCTTAAAAACAGGCCAAAACGGATGCCGTTTGAAGGGCCCTTTGATGGCAAAAGGCCCTTTGCTACGAGGAACACAAGGGCCGTTCGAATTGGACGAAAAAACGCCAGAAAATGGATCCAACTCAAAGGGCATCTGGGATACGAAAACGATGAAGATTTCGCCTCCTTTTTGCTCACTTTGGCTGAAAAAAGACTTAAGTAAGTCCTTACTTATCTTACGATTTTTACATAAGGGTCCTTGTGCTTCTGTAGCGCTTACGAATAGGTAAGGGTCAATTAATGGTCGTTACGTGTTTTTATGAAACATTGACTCGGGAAAATAGATTTTCTTGTATTGTGTTCACAGTATTTTGCCCCTCTTCTTAATTTACGTAATTTTTGAGAAATTCATGGGAAATTTACGAGAAATTTGGATACTTTAGGGCCGATAGAGTGTATTTACACCCTCTAGAACGTAATGCAGTGATTTGGGCTAATCAGAAGCGATGTGCCATATTGCGGATTGCAGCCATAAGACGCTAAGGAACGATTGTTGGCCACTCGGTGGCGCTGCTAACATGGACCTACTTTTAAGCCTTTTATTCATTATTGTTTAATTCAATTCAATACAGTATAGGTTCAGAGGACAAATACAATATGAGGGCTTAGGTCCCATAAAGTGGCTGCCCAAATTAAGCAGAATTATTCCTAAATTCAATACTATTCAATAGATATGCATCAGTATAGTTAAATATTTCCAGATTTTAATTCTATTCATTGAAAATGCTTTAGAATTTGTGAAAAAACATCTAATATTACTTCTGCATTCAATACAATACAATTTTCAATACTTTTCAATGCAATACACCTGCATGAGTATAATTTTCAAATTACCAATACATTTATCAAAAGTGCTTTGTTATGAATAACATCTTATATATTTCCTAATTTTAGTAGTCTACATTCAATGTAATTCAATTCAATACAATTCCTCAATACATGCGCGTAAAAAATGTCAAGAAATGTCAATATAACATCAATTAAATGTCTTAAAATTGCTTAAAAAATGCTTAAACCTAAATTCAATACAGTTCAATACAATACTTTTCCTGAATACAACCATATTAATACTTTCATATTTCAATATCTCATATTTATAATTCAGGTTCTTAAAATGGCTTAACAAGTATTGAAAAATAAGCTATATTACTCCAGTATTTCAAATTCCCAATACAATTCAATACTTTTCCTCAATACAGTACTTTTCCTGAATACAACCATATCAATACTTTCATATTTCAATATGTCATATTTTAAATTCAGTTTCTCAAAATCGCCTAACAACTATTGAAAAACAGCCAGTATTTAAAATTCCTATTACCGTAAATTCAATACAATGCAATACTTTTCCTCAATGCACCCGTATGAATATTTCCAAATCTCATATTTTTAATTCAGTTTCTCTAAATTGCTTAATATCCTCCAGTATTTCAAATTCCCAATTCAATGCATTCTATAAAATCCCTCCCCAATAGCGTGAATTTCCCTATACCCTCCATGTATTCGAGTATCATGTTGGCAGCGCCACCTGGCGTCGGTTGCATCGCCCTCGTTCAATGCTAAAGTCAATGGTAGAGGTCAGCTGTCCGGGGTCTGCGTCGCATCGGTGGCTAGACAGCATAAGAGCGAGGGACTCCCTGACTTTTTCACCTTCGGAAAAAGGCGACTTTCCGAGGGCCCTAAGCGTGAAAAATGCGATGAAATTGATGTTGAGAGCCAGAGGAAGATCTTAGCTCGTCATGGGAAGGAAAAAGAAGACGAAAAATGGAGAAAAATGCGAAAAAACAACGACTGTTCCACTCAGGTTAAGAATATCTCGTATTTCCCTTAGGCCTAGAAGCAGCTCGACTGCGACTGAAACAGTGACTGAAGACAGTCGTCACGGACACTCGGATGAAGACAGCTTATGCAAGACGGTAAAGGAAGACTCCAAGAAGAAAAATTGCGATTTACAGCCCTTTCCTCACGTTTCTACGGCTTCTGTAGGCCCTGTAGCAGCTGGGGCCTCTGGAGCCTTGTCTGCCATCTTTGGGGCTACAGAGTCTTTAGGGACTTCAGGGACGTCTGGGGCTTTAGTGTCTTCAGGGACTACAGAGGTTGCTCAAGGACCTTACAGTGCTGAAGACAAGATAGTGGAGGAGGTTGAACAAGGAGGATGTAGTGATCAGAATGAAGAGGAGGAGGAGGAGGAGGAGGATGAGGATGATGAAGAAGAGGATGATGGACAAACAAATGGTGGAGGAACTGGAGGAGAGGAATGTAGGAGCAATGGGATCGAGGCGGAGGCGAAGATGGATCCTTGTCGGACTGAAACTGGGGCCGTGAAGAAGGATGCCGATGGACTCGAACAGACGCAGGAAGAGGAGAATGATAGGTGAGTATGGTTGGGAGAAGTTGGGAGTGAGGGTTGCCTTAAGGGTGCTGGGGTTCTAAGTTATGGTCTAAGACCGTCGATGACCTAATCCGTGATGGTCGCGACTATCACGGATTTGGTCATCTAATCCGTGATGGTCGGAGCCCAGTGAGGACCTAAATTGTAGTGGTCTAAGACATTCGATGACCAAATCCGTGATGGTCGCGGCTTGGCAAGGACCTGAAAGGAAGTGGTCTTAGACCGTCGATGACCTAATCCGTGATGGTCGCGACTATCACGGATTTGGTCATCTAATCCGTGATGGTCGGAGCCCAGTGAGAACCTAAATTGTAGTGGTCTAAGACATTCGATGACCAAATCCCTGATGGTCGCGGCTTGGCAAGGACCTGAATGGAAGTGGTCTTAGACCGTCGATGACCTATCCGAGATGGTCAAGGCCCAACGAGAACCTGATTAGTAGTGGTCTAAGACATTCGATGACCTAATCCATGATGGTTGCGGCTAATGGATTTGGTCATCTAATCCGTGATGGTCGAAGCCGAGTGAAGACCTAAAATGTAGTGGTCTTTAAACATCGATAACCTAATCCAAGATGGTCGGAGCCCAGGGAGGACCTAAATTGTAATGGTCTAAGACCGTCGATGACCTAATCCGAGATGGTCAAGGCCCAGTGAGAACCTGATTTGTAGTAATCGAAAACAGTCGAGGATCTAATCCGTGATGGTCGTGGTCATGTTGGGGAAAGGTGCGGTAATGATGTGCCGTTGAGAGGTTGAGACTGAGAGGGTTGTCTTGATGGCCCTAAGGCGCCTAAGGCCATCAAGGACCTAGTGCCAGAAAGGAATGCGAGAAAATATGATGGGGTTGGGAGTGAGGGTCGCCTTAAGGGCCCGAAGTTATGGTCGATGACCTAATCCGTGATGGTTGAGGCGCAGCGAGGACTAATGCCAGAAAAGATTGCGAGGAAATATTATGGAAGTCTTTGAAGGGACTGGAGGGTTAGGGCCTTCTTAAGCCAGAAAACATTAACCGCAATTGTTAACATTATAATAACTGCCGTGGAACCCTGTTAAAAAGTCTTGAAAAGGATCGGGCGGTTAAGGACGCAGAACCTTTTAAGCATTTTATGAAGGGACTGGAAAGTTAGGGCATTCTTTAGCTGCAAGACTCTATTACAAAGTCTTTGAAGAGACAAGAGGATTAGGGCCTTCTTAAGCCGGAAGACTTCAGTAGCTCAAAACTCAGTTAAGAAGTCTTTGAAGGGACCGGAGGGTTTGGCCCTTTATAAACTTGAAGCTTGTTGACCTGGGAAACTCCATAACAACATCTGAGTTCATTTTTATTGTTCTTTTGTCCTCAGTCCGAGTGAGGATGAGAAAGACTTTGATTGGACTCCGACCGGAATCCGAGTCCGTTGCATGAGACGCTCCACCAGGGCGGCCACCTTGAAATCGAAGCGAGTGGGACGTCAAACGAGGGCGCGTGCCAGGATCTTGACGCCCCAGAAGCCCAAAAGAAAGAGGTCGGCCTCCGAGGATATCCGAAAAGCTCCTCCCGACTGGGTGGAACCACCGACGCTGTCCACATTCGAGCCGGTCTCGCTCGATGAGACCTTCACGAAACCCGTCGGTAATTATCAGTTTGCGAGGATGGTCCTTTGGATAAACACAATTGCAAGGGCTTATTTTTAATCTTGTCTATTTCCCAGTTGAAAAGGTCCGTACTTGCGTGGACTGCAGCCAGAAGCATCAGTCGGATACTTGTCCTCTTTATCGACCTCTTCGAGTGATCATGGACTCGCCAATCGATCCGACTCCGGTCAAGAGCATGAGCCGCGCTGAACTTAGCCTACCGAAAATGTTGAAGCTGGTCGTGATTGACAAGAGCCACGGACCAAGCGTGGTTGCGGCGGAGGCCGTAGAGCAGTACACGCAGTTCGGGCCCATCATCGGGCAGGGAATCTACGAGGCGGACATACACGAGGATTCGGACCTGAAGAACATTTGGGAGGTACGTATATCGGATTTGTCGTCACACTATACTTCCTCTTTCGGACGCTTCCTCAACCTTGTTGATCCTCCTCCAGCTCCTCATCCTCCTGATCTTCCTCGTGACCTCGTGCTGCTCTTTCAAACGTCTTTCAGAACTCTCGTAGTCCTCCTTCTTATCCAGATCCCACTTTTACCTCCTTGTTATCTCTTGGTTCTTCTCGCCCTCCTGATTTTCCAGTTCCTTCTTGGTCCTTGTCTGCCTCGTCTTTTTCAGACTTCTTTCAGAACTCTCGTAGTCCGCATCCTTCTCGAGATCATTCTAGGCTCTCGTTCGTCCTCCTTGTCATCCTCATCTTTCTCTTTTAGACTTCTACCATTGTCTATCTCCTCCTCCAGCTTATCCAGATCCTTTTCGGTCTCCTTGTAATCTTCCTCCTGCTCCATCAGACTTCTCCAGACCCTTCTTTATTCTCCCTGTACCCCTCCAGCCGTTCTTTCAGACGTTTTCCAGAGTCCTTCTGAACCATCTTAGTCCTCCTTCTTCTCCTCCTCTTCCTCTTCCTCCTCCTCCTCCTCGTCAACTTCTTCCTCTTCCTTCTCCGGCTTAACCAAATCCTACTTTATTCTCCTTGTTTTCCTCCTCCATGCTCTTCAGACTTCTTCCAGAACCGTCTTGGGGCTTCTTCATGTGTGTGCCTAGCCAGGCCCTTCAAGGTCCTCCTCATCTTGCTCCATCAAAATTCTAGCAGAGCTCTCCCCCTCCTCCCCCTCCCCCTCCTTCCTTCCCCCTCCCTCCTCCTCATCTTCTTCCTCCTCATCTTCCTCCTCCGGCTTAACCAAATCCTACTTTATTCTCCTTGTTTTCCTCCTCCATGCTCTTCAGAATTCTTCCAGAACCGTCTTGGGGCTCCTCCTTGTGCCTCTCCAGGTCCTTCAAGGTCCTCCTCATCTTGCTCCATCAAAATTCTAGCAGAGCTCTCCCCTCATCCTCTTCCTTTTCCTCCTCACCCTCCTCCCTTCCCCCCTCCCCCTCCTCCTCCTCCTCCTT
>JAQGAE010005872.1:0-10764 GCA_034696685.1 Julus scandinavius
CAAGATTAATTGTATTTCGAATTTTGATTTAGTTTAAAATAGCAGAAAATACCATTCCCAAACAATGATCTGAACAAAAATGCCCAAACTTTTATCGATATACCGTAGGGCACTTCAGGGTCATATTTTCACGAATCAAACATAAAAGGGGTAAAAAAGTTCAGCTTAGCATCTCATGACCTGAACACTGAAAGGTCTTAACTCGAAAACTTGTAATAGATAGAACACTCAGTACAAGTGATGAGTTGCAATAGAAAAGGCGCTAATCATTAATTACATGACTTGAAAACCTCAAGTTATGTTACTTCTAATTTCCATTCTACCATAAATCAAAAAGGGGAAGAATTTGAAACAGACTAAAATGACTTCTTCGGAATTTCTGGCCGGATAGGCAAAGAAAAAAAAATCACAAATCGTTCTGTAATACTGTATCGTATACAAGCACGTTTCGTTAGAAAGTAGACGCGATCAATGGCCGTCTTACCATAATCACGTGTCTTTAACAATTTGCATTGGCATGGCTAAGGTGCAAGGATTGCCAGTTTTCCTTGTAGTTATGGTACTGACACCTGGAATGTTGCATGTATGGATCGTGACAAGTAATGTAACTCATGAGGCATGTGCTGTTTGCATAAGGCACAAACCATTGCAAATCCCACCGCGTGTATGCAGTGACCGCAACAACAAAAATCCTAAAAAAACTGGACTTTTCGTGAATACATCCAAGTGGAAAGTTGGTTATTTATTAGTCATTTTTGCAATGATTGAAAATATTGTTTTCCTAAAGACGCATGCACCGCATCGATAATTCAATGAAACCCCAAAAACTGATGCACGTTGCAGGTGGTGAGTCCGAATAAAGGAAGTTAATCCTTCTTAACGCCGATAATCGGTCCGTCGGCTACTATAAATTCTAACTTTCGTTTTTCTAATAATACATTGCGAGAAATCTATATGCTCGGGTCAAGCCATGGGTCGAGTGAAACTTAAAACCGTTTGTGGGGTCGACCCCACAAGGCGAATAAACTTGTAGTTTTTCTCAAAAAATTTTTTAACATCATCCCACACGCCTACTATTATTTCAATGCCTACATCCGCGTGCGTCTCTGGGGGCGCCACTAGTCAAAAATAGCATCATTCATATTGCCCCGATATATGTTTTCTTTTCAAATAATTTGCTCGTGCAAGCACCGGTTCGTGAAAACATAATAGAAGCCCCATCAATGCCTTGTATAAGAAGGGTTGATGACACTGGATTAACATTATGGATGACATACGTTTCTAAGGAATGATTGCTTTTGTTTGTTGTCGATGCTACAAAAGTGCATGTTATCAAAAGTAAAATAAAAAGGTGAAGGAAATGTATCATAAATACTTCCACGATTTATAATGTTAATATTCATATTTAAAGAGAAAAAGGGACGAGTTATGTTCCCCATACAGGTCAGTTTACACCTCGATGTGACAAACGGCATTCTTTTCTTATCATTATGTAGGAAAATGGTGCAAAAACCCTAACCACGTCCATATATATTTGATCATAAGCGTTGATAAATGTTGCTTTCAAAGTCAACCATTGTTTCAGTTTTTTACCGCCAGGGATTGTATACGCATGGCCAGTATTCTAAGTCTCAAGCCGGCATTTTTTGGAATATGACAGGCGGTAACAATGCAAAGACCTCGTAAATAAAACTGTTATAAATTCAAAATAAGTAAAAGAGGCCAGGATACGACCATTCATTTCAATTCGTGCCTGTTGTCAACGGTCGTTATGTAACTGTTCTAGGTTTTGCATAACAAAATGATTATTGGTTCAAGATTTGGGATATAATAGGCATTGCTGGCATAGACTATGTGTATGCTTCAAATGCATGGTACAGTTTAAATAACTTCAGTGGTGTAGCGAGGGTATTTGGCGCCAAGGGCAAAACACCCAAACTTGCGACCCCTTCCACTGTTATCTGGGAATATAACATTGTTTGTATTCTGTTATTTAAAATAAGTGTATTTATCAAGTTTCAACAACAATAATGAGTATAATATATAATCAACACTGCTCCCCCTTCCCCTCGCGATACGCTACTGATTGAGACGGTGATTTGTTAAGGATTTTTATGGGATTTAGGTGATTATATCCTTAGAATCGAAAGCAAATTTAACAGTCGATTAAGTAGTTGACCATGGTAAAACCCACCAACAAGTCTTTTCTAAACCATGGAAAGGGTTTAAAGAAGAGGGTCAAATGCCATTCATTGAGACCAGTGACGTATAGCAAGCATATTTGGCGCCCAGGACAAAACACCCAAATATCCAAAATTAATCCATTTTAATACTTTGGCGCCACCGTCGCGGCTGCGCTTCCCCCATCGCTACGCCACTGCATAACGTTTGAAAGTCCATATATATATGTAAAGTAGATTTTTCAATTTCAGAACATTTCAAGACGATTATATATATACTATATACAATCTCGATACATTCTGTCAATATGTGCATGATCAACATTGTATATCTTAGGTTTTTCAAATACTAAAAAAACGAAATGGAGGTGATTCGAATGTATTCAAAACTAAAACTTGCCCTTAGACCAAAGCTAACATTGCTATAACAAAGAGCCCTCGTCAACATTTTCTGTTTTTCTACCATAATCTAGCGAAATGGCAATTTCGCACGACCAAAATAAATTCAGAGAAGTTTAAGAACATCTTGAAAGTTGCATCCAGGACCTGCAGCCCCGTCAAGCAACATGCAGCAGATCTGATATTGGTGCGCTCAATCTGTCAGGTACTTTTAACCAAACTCCTTATTTCAAATTGATGTTTACCATAAAAGCATGTTAATATGACAAGATTTCCACAAGTCACTGGCGGAGCAAAAGGTTGTTTTGGAGGCATTCAAATGCAAACGTTTCCAACACAATGGAGAGATATGTTGCGAGTGCCCCATTCGATGAGGGTTCAAGAAGGAAGTCCTAAAAAGTGCACACGACCGCATATTAACGTATTCCTGACATAGTAGGGGTAGACCACAATAAAAGCCACCATTATATATGGCATTTTAAAACGAAACATTTGGCGTCTCTCCATCACATTTTTTCTTCACCGTTCATGTTGATGTACCATCTCCTTCTGTAGTGCATTTTCACCTGAACTTTTCTCGACCAGGTGAGTCCTACCGCCCTTTACTCGCGCTAGAACCATTGTGCCAAACAAAAGCAGTACACACACTTCACTTGTCAGGGAACTTATTTCACCCACGCTTTATTCCAACGTAGACAATGCTCGTTTTTTCACTGTGTGTAAATAAAACGATGAGGAAAAAAAATATACCAAGTTGCTGCTGACAGATAGCAACCCGCGGATCATGTCCGACGACAATGTACAAATTGATATGCGAAACTTCATCTTACCAACGTATTTCAGCCCTAAAACACCATCCCCATTACATTAGCACGTTAAGGTGCATTAGAAAGTGCTCCACTCAACAGGTCACGCCATATATTGTTGATTTAACAATTTTATATATAACTAAAACCAACAATTTTTTCCCCTTCATACTTGTACAATATTCGCTACACTTAAGCATCTTATTAAACACTTTCACACATTCTTAGAAAACATTGTTCCATTTTCTGTTTAACATTAAAATACACATCTGCATTATTTAATGAAACTCAAGCTCCAGCTATATATCCGAAAATCAATATATTGGTTATCATAAATGAGATCAGTGCATTTTGGAACCATGATCCAATTTTTCAAAACAATTGCATGGCCATAACTATAATGATGAGAATATAACTCATGTCAACTTAGCTGCTAACGTTATTGCGAAACGCCTGGAAATATTCAGTACATCGTTTTTTTCAGCTTTAATGTATTAATAATGATACTATAATAAAAAATAGCACTTATAATTGAAGTTAAATGCATTTTTACAAACACGTGTAAATCAATACCTATGTAAGTCAACTGCAATACAGCTCATTGGCTTACAGAACTCATCGAATTTTTCGGCACTTTCTGCATGGTTGAGACTTGATGTTGATAATTAAAAACGACGTTTTGTAATCGAGTTTCAGACAATGGCAGCAACTTGTTTTAAATATACAGCCTACATATATGTATAAATGAATGCATTGCAAGTCTGATAAGCAATGTCAACGCGTATATAATTACATGTCCACATTCCCAACTTCCTTATTAAGTTGCAAAACAATAGCCAATTTCGAGTCAATAAATATTTCCACTCTCTAGGTGTCTTTACTTCGGCGTAAGTAGGTTGGATTTCATTGAAAAAGCTGCACGCAGTCGACTAGCTATTTCCAATAAATGACATTTGTATAACACCAAGCCATGAATCAACAAAGCTTATTATAGACTAAAGCAGCGTTAAGTGGCAAATAAATCTTCGATGAATTATTCAATAGAAATTAATGGGTCCCACAGCACACAAAAATACGGACCGGATAACAAATAAATTTGCGCAAGAATCGAAAGAACTCGGGACGAAAATGTAGGACAGTATTTAAGCGCATTTCCTTGAAAAAACTGGTCGCATTTACGATATACATGCACACCAGTACATAACTATAACGGTAAAATATGTATAAATAATGGTAACAAATGCGTTTAAATAAATGAAACACTAAACGCATTCTCTCTTTGATACTCTTAAAAACATTTTTATCGTTTGAACAATTGAATTGTAGTGAATGTTATTAAAACAACTGTCAACACATACTACTGCCTTCAGTTTAACTTGTCTTTAGAGGCTTGCCATGATCATTGGCTTTGCTTCTGTATTAGTAAACTCAAACTCTAAAAAGTATAAATACAAACGTATTAATACAGCTAATTTATTTCATCAAACTTGAAATGTACTCGAATTTACTAGTCAGAATGAATTAAGGCAGGATTTGACTTCCAACGAAATTCAGTAAGAGTAGACAGGACAACTTGGGGGCTCAAAATAACCCAAGGTGCGTGACCGAAGACGATCTTGTCAAAATGGATTCCATGAAACCATTACATAAAGCAGGATTTCAAATTCCATTGTACTGAATATAAATTAATATTAAATAGATTCTTGAAAAGGAATTGGCTCCCAAGAACATAGCTTAAGTTTGAACTTATTTCGACTCAAACAGATACGTGATCCAGTTTTAAATGTCTTGAGAAGAATACACAAGTTTGGTAAATCACATTAAAATCTCATCAAGGATATACACATGATACCAACGATTGAAATTTCCAAATATTTGATCAAGGCCTACACGATAAAAGTAACTGCTTCTAATCTGAATGCAGTGCTATACAGCAATACAATTTCATTCCATCCAAGACCACTAAAAGTTAAAAAAAAAAAAATCCAAGTCATTGGGAGGAGGGCAGTAATAGGATTAAGTATCGAGTTCTTGTTCTACCTCCTTCTTGGTGGGAGACATTGCTCATTAAAAAGGATCTGAGATTCAGCTGGTGACGTGCCTAATAAATTAGTCCATTTCATAATTTATACCTCTTTATTTTAATAAGCCTCATCTAATATTAATAACAGCGGCTCAATGGGATGTAACAGGTTTCAGATAAGAATAAGATATTTAAATAAACAACTCGTTGGATTCCTCGACCAGTCTATGTAAATCAGGAAAATGATTTAAATGTCCGAGCAGTGGGGATGACAGCTACATGGGCACCTGTCCCACATACTAAATAACGCCAAACCTTCCCTGCATGCACCGCGTAGCCACTACTGATGGCATTTTCACGGTCGAAATGAGTTGTAATTCTACTCCTTCACGTAACCTCCAGATTTTTATCTGTTTATTTTTTCTTTTTATTTCAAATACTGGCGACTATTAATAGGGTATTCAACATGAAGTTCGAATTCAATTAGAGTCTGCTTCTTCAAAATGGACAACACGTCAACATCTTGTGTTTCGTGTACATGCAAGACGGAACTCAGCACCAATTAAAAACGACTATTTCAAAAAAGTGGAGGAAAAAATAGGGTCCCTTCATAAACTACTCCCACAACAATGACTGACAATGTAACATGGATTTGCTCATGTTTACTAAATATAACCATTTCAAGTGAATTGCAAGTAACTGAAATAGTATTGTAGCTATAATAAACATAACACGCTTTGTCTGTATTGACGATTTTGTTTTGGGTATTATGGGGTAAGACTAGTTCAGCAGCAATGTGTACCGGCTAACGGCTGCGAATCGGCTTACGCGGCGGTAAGTCTTACATTAAAAATACTTGCGGCCATGTCACTGTCGTTTTTGTGTTCGTGGAAATCAAACGCGTAAAACATGTGCAACATTCACCATAACTTTTTCTATAACAGAAACAGACGTGCAAGTACACAAATTCGCAATTCCAGTATTTCAATAACAAAATGATAAGTGCAAATAAATTATTGTGAAGCAACGTTTCATTACTTCTTGATGCCAATTAATGTCTGGCAGATTTTTATTATCCTGTTTTGTGAAATATGGCTAAATGTACCGTATCTCCCAAATCTTTAAAAAAACAACCTGTCATATTGCAGTCAAGCCAAAGTAGATGTAGACCGAGATTGAAAGAAACGTTTCATAGAATTATGGCAAGATGAGTGTATAAGTTCTCTAAAATAATACGCTATCAATATCCATTGATAGCAGTTGTGACAACCAAATTGCTATTCGCCATGTTTATAGCCAAGGTGTCGCCTGTACAAAACTAGCATCGATGGGAGTCTTTGGACAAACGGTGCTTTGAAATAATGGCGTATCAAAATATGGCATGCATGCAAATCCAAAAGGCAGAGCGCCATGCTGTGGCAGGAACTCATGCGAAGCCATCCCGCTCAAAGATTTGATAAACAGGCGCAGCGGACGCATTTGACAATACGAATGACATTGTAATGCAATCCAAACGCAATCTTTCCGAAAAAGATATTCGGGCCATGAAGATGTAATGGCAGGCCCCCTAGTGGAATGGCTAGAGGCCACGGACACAAACCTCCAATCCGAAAAATGAAGGCTAGTCTGTCAAGACAAATAGGTTTCCTTTGTAAATAGATGACACCATTCGAAACTGAGTTAGACCCGATTTATTCTACCTACATTGAAGATTTAAGAGGGAGTCCGCAGAGGCACAACAAATAGAGTAGACGAGCAAGTTGAGGGTGGTGGAGGGCTTGGTACCCACCTTTTACCCCGCCCTTGTCAAAAAAAAATATTAGCTGCAGGTTCACTGTTTATGGATTTACAGTTAATATAATCTTGAATTTGGAAGTTGATAGAATTTATAGTGTAGCTTCAGGAGACATTTATAGTGTATTGCAAATCAAAAATCCACGACCAGATGGAGTGCCATACAGAAATTTTTAGTCGCACGAACCAGTGCAGTCAAGGGAAATCATTGGAATATGTCAATCATATATATATAATTTACATATTGAATTGCAGTGTACACGTGAAACATGCATTTTTCACGTTAAGCATAAAACAAAACATGTTCCAACTGTACTTAACTCGAAAAGACCTTAGAAAGACTTCATGTATTATACAATGGAATATTTGTATATCACCCCTGAAAGGTAGTAGTCTTTACACATTCGCGTGTATTCATTGGTGGCTGTTCTCCAGGGGCAGTCAGTATAACACAAATACAGATCTCACACCGTTTCCATAATATACTCTTAGTTTAAATACTGTATTAAAACATCAAAATCAGAGCTCTCCAAAAATGTCTACTATCAATATCTTGTGTGATCTTAGTGTATTGATATCATGTAGTCTTGCAGCAGAAGTCAATAAAGTGAACATCATGTTGTTGTATAAAGAGTATTTCATTGATCAACCACCTCGAAATATTAACCCTTCCTCGTATATGATATCTTATTTATTTTTATCGTATAGAGGCAGCATTTTTTGCACAACGCCTGTGTTTATGGCATGATTTGAAACGGGGGCTCGGAGGAACTTGTATACGGATTGAGAATTTCACATTAGCTTCATTCACAGAATTATTACGATGAACGTCCATGACGAATTCTTAAAGAATTATTACACGGTGTAGGCCGTATGCTTTTGGGGTAGGTCTGTATAAGAGTATGAAATTGGCATCATAATTTATTTCTACCAAACATGAGGCCATGGTCGAGTGAGATCGAGCTTGGATGAAAAACTTGATTATTTATTACGCATTCTACGCATATATAGGAAAAATTCTCGAACAACAATGTGTCCGAAATGACATAGGGTTCAAAAGCACGGCCACTGTAATCCATCGTGCGCTGTTTTGGGGATGAAAAATCGCTTCTAGGTTTGCACAAATTTGAAAAGATAAAGTTGTTACAGACACCTGGGGAGATGAGTAGAGGAGCTTAAAGGGACGCCACCTACCTTCGCCATTTGTCAATGGCAATTAAATGAGCATGAGATTAAATGTTCCTCGAAATAAACCCTGACCTTTGGAAATGGTCTTTAACATGTGAGGAGCAACAAACAAGGTTTGAATGATGCAGGCTCATGGAATGCTGCCATGCGCGGAGAACAACAAGCGGATATTGCTTCTTAGGGGTAAACATTGTACATAAACGTGGTAATTGATGTTCTTTACCAAACAAAATCTTTCAGTTAAAATTGTCCACAAATTGCATCGATATTGTGCTGTCAATTCGATTTTTGCTATTAATTAAACTATATGTAAAGGCTTTATGTTAATAATTTCAAATACGTTTTGTTCTTGTGACCAGCCATTATGTCTGACCTTTCCTGCTATCCTGGAGAACGGTTTAGTTGTCCATATTGACCTTTCTCCATGTTCAACATGTGTAACTGCATACAGTTCTCCAGGATGGCAAGAAAGACCATAACCGTAGATCATAAGAACACAATGATTGACGAGAATATAGTATGTAAATTCAAGTTTATGCCCATGAGAATCACAGATCTCAAAATGACAACAATCCATTATCGACCATCTCGATCTTGAGTGGCTAGTTATTGAAAAAAACCATAAGGCTGTGTCATTGAGTGATGCAGGTAGACATGTAATGTTGTTTAAGCAGTTAAACCGACGACGGGTAAGCCGATAGCCGTTACACTTCCGTTTCACCGACGCTGTTGAACTTACGCCATAATACCGGTAAAGATGCAGTCCTACATTATGGATGCTAATACATAAGCTGAAGATAAAACAAACAAGTCTCATCATCCATATTTAAGTGTAATTCATCTTAATGATTTATAATAGATCGCAAATGTGCCTCCTATAGAGAGATTTTAGTCGTATTATACTTCATTAGACCATTGCAAATATCTAAAGCAATTAGAGAGATTTAGCAAGAAACGTACGTTTCACATACCATTAATGTTGACCTCATGTGCGCATGCTCTGTTGAACGGTCAAATTCGGCGTTAAATAAACATAAAAGTTTCCACCCGTCATGCGCAGACTGTCAAAATCACGTTAAATTTGTTCCACCGTTGAAAACGTTCTATGTAAATTCTTCACATTTTTCAGGTATATGTGCAATTTAAAAAAAAAATATGGTTATGTTGCCCTTTACCCAGAATCCCTTGCGCGTTACTATGCCCATGTGCGTTTGGAAATAATGACGTCAACGGTAACGGTGATTTTTCTTGCTAAATCTCTCTATTAACTGACAGAATTAGATAAAATCGCAATGAAGCTTAATGTAAATTAACAATTAAGGTTAGTACCTAAACCGAAATGTTTTAGAAAAATTGAGAAAATTCTAACTAGGCTTCAGAATTTCCAGTCAGGTTTTCGATATTTATGCAACTTGCACCTGCCATCCTTCCAATTAAGGTCATTTTTGGCGTTTTATTTCGAAAGGGAGCAAAACCCCCATCCATCACTATACAGCAATCGTACAAGTGGATGCATGGCAACTCAAAACTACGTTTTTCGCAAGTAAATACTTGACATTCGAGCATAAAAGCGAAATGATCGAGCGCAATGAGTGCATGCATATATGAAATAAAACAGACAAGGAGGAACAACCATGACACCATTCTTATAATTAAAGAAATGCAATTTCGCCGCATCCAGCTTGACAAGCGCTTGGCGAAATTCATGGCACCATACACAACCTTGGATTATTAGCTTTTGAAATAAATTTAAAAAAAAAGAAACTGAAGATAATGAGATGCGAGTGTTTGCGGACTTCAATTAGGAATTATTTGAATGTTGGGGGCGAAACAACGGCGATTAAATGGGGACACAGTGAAATCCTCGACATCCCATTAAGATCGTCTGTATACGTAGAAAAGCCTTTATTGAAGTCAAAGGAAATACATTGAGACAAGCTAATAAAATTGGAGGAAAAACTAAGGAGAAATACGGGCTTGACTTAAACTAAAACGTCATTGAGTGCATGGAAAGTAAAGTACAGCTACTTAAACACCATCGGCTCACATCGTCAACAATAGGCCAAAATATAAATGACATTTCCTTTCAAATTCATCTAGGTTAACGGAAATGCCGCATTCTGCTGATTATGCATAGACTAGAATGTTTAAAATATTAAAAGAAGATCAGGCATACACAAAGACAGACGGTTTTGACAGTTAGATTTGTAGTTACTTTGTAGTAAAATAATTGCACTACATGTTCTAGGCAAACCTTTGTTAATTTCATCAGACCGACTATATACTAAAAAAGTACGTGTTAAGCCGGCTCTCCACCAAGACGTACATGTACGTATATACAAGTATTTACACACATATGCAAAAAAGTTTGCCC
>JAQGAE010005873.1:0-10760 GCA_034696685.1 Julus scandinavius
GCATTACAAAACACTTCAAGTTTTTGAGATATTACAGAAAAACACAAATTGCCTATACTTGTTTTATCCACTGTATACGTTATATTCAGTTCGTTGATTTTTAAATCCTGCTGTACGTACAAGTTTGATTTTGTTCTATATAATACAATTCAATACAATCTAATTCTTTCTTTAAATAGACTTGTACGAGTTTTGAACAGCATTTTAGGGAATTTTGCACTATTCATGGATGTATCCATCCCAATTACCCTATTTTTCAAACTTGGATTAATACATTCAGTAATGCACTGACACGAGGTCTGCACCATGTAAACAAACAGGAAAAACATTAAGCATTGCCAGCTGAGGCCATTAACTACATGTAGTAGGTCTTGTAGTGTTCCACTTCATGTATATTGCAATATAATAGATGTACATACATGTTATTGTATGCTAGCAATAACATGTGCAGTTTAAAAAGCATACACTTGTAAACTTGTACTGTAATTGCAACACAAATATAGTTTAAAATGAAACCATGCATATTTTTTAAACATTCAATTTCTTGTTTGAAATTAGACATGTATAGTATTTAGCAACATTGCCATTGTATCCTTTCTAAAATAGTTTTAAACATTGTTTCATAATGTTCTATCTAGGACTTTCAACACTGTAGGACATTTCAACGAAGGCTCCTGATACTATAAACATTCAAAATATATAATGTGCTTCATGTTCTTGATTGCAGACATCTTTTGAACACTGACCACCTCTGTTTCTACGTGGTACTTGTCGCCATTTTGGCGGTGACAAAACACGTTTTCCCAACCAAAGATGAACTTAGCTTTTGATTATTCAAAATTATTCATCAGTAAGTAACCTAATAATAATAACAATACATCTAAATCTAACATCTGGTCTTAATGGGAGCGCGAGTTCTCTGACCCCTCCCGAAGTGATGAGGGGGAAACGAGCTTCCAATAAAACCATTGTCTGGAACGATGTGATGGAAGGCTTAAACATGGGTGCACCATGGCCAGTTAAAGTTGATCTGGATTTAAGCAAGCATTAGAAAGCGATTTCGAAGGCCGTTTGTGTCGAAAAACGCATTGATTGTCGATTAAATTTAACATAGCGTGTCGAAATAGACGTTAATCAGCCCTAACAAATCCTCCGCTTAAACTTGTGCCCATTTTAACCCTTTTTTCTTATTACCCTCGTTTCATTTACACCGTGTCATTACGTAAAGGACGATGCAACCTTGTAACCCAAATGCGTGGACTCATTTTCGCTTTGGTTTTTTTATTATTATTACATTTTTTTTTTTTTCAATTATTATTATCATCGATTTAATAATGTGCAATTTCATTTCGATTTTCACATTGCGAAAGCCATGCTTGCTATTATTAAATTACGTACCATATTGAAAAATAATAAACTCGTGTATTTTATTGAATAATTTTTCGGTTAATGGGACTAGCCACATAATTGAATCTCATGTTCACAGGGTAACATACAAGCATGGATGTTGTATACAAAAAATATTTGTAAGTAGTATATTATTTGTATTTACCCTATAATGTATACAAGTTAAGATTAAAAAATATATAATTAATGTAAAATATATATTCACTAAGAATAAATTCACTAGTAGTGTAAGAACATAAATGTCATTTTCCACTTCATAAAAAAAAAACTGGATCACTATGTATGTATATATGTAGTAAATGTGTCTACTTTCACAGGACATATGGCAAATGGGCCTCTGATGAAGTCTGGACTCCTTAAACTTTTAAATTTGAATAATGCAATTCAAATAATCTGTATTTACATTGAAACTCTCTAATTTGTGCCAACTGGTTGAGTGCATGGCATTCAATCTGGCACATTTTTTCTGATTTTAGTACGTTGTATTTTTCGGTTGACCCTCGTGGCGTGACCATTAATTCAAATGGGAAGCGTCATTTAGCGTATCAACAACCCTTCTCGTTTCATCATTTCAAGCTATAAAACCACCATTGAAAAAGCCATATTGAGGGAGAAATAGTGGGACTGTGTACTATCCATTGGGGGAGACTGGGAAAGTAAGGATCTTTAGTAGGGGCGCTCACTTAGGGGAGGTTCCATGCAGCTAAATCCTTGCCATCAGTTAAAGGAGCGTAGGTTTGTCGTTATATTAGTATTATAGTCCACTAACGAAAGGTTCGTGGATTTTACAGGGGAATTTTAATGGCGAAAGTGAGTCATGGCGGCTGCCATCTTGGTTCTTATATCCTAACCTAATAAGGAAGACAATGGCGGCATTTCTTCAGGGCTTCAAGAGCTGAAATATTGCTATTTGCAACTTGGCTTGTAAATATTGCTAGCGAAAACCTGAATACTTTTATTCGCAACACCATTGTGCAATCACAAGTCGCTTATAAACAACGCCATTTTTTTTTCCAATCGTATTTAGAGCAGTATTATTATTTGAAAACTAGGAGTTTCATTATCAACGCCCTCTGTTATCAGATTATCCCACCGTTTATTTTTCTATTTCCGGCTCAGATTAAATGCCTTTATCAATTTTGTTGAACCGTATTCAATTCGCCAAATATCTCTTCGTCAGCCATAGAGGGCGCTGGAATGTACATATGTAGACAGAGCTATTGTGAAAACTTTAGAGAAATTTCCAGAAATTCAACATTGAAATATTTCATGGACATTTCCGTAAAAGTTTACAGAACATATTTGATGCTAATTTTTAAGTCGAAAAACATTTAAACAGCGCGCTATATTTCGAACACAAGTGTATTCCGGTTAATAATTCTACATTAGAAAGCATGAAATCTTATGCGGTTGATCTAGCAGCTTCCGGATCTTATTTGGCCCCATTATCCTAAATGCACTTTCTGTAAAAATACAATATTGAAAAATGTGGCTAAACATTGGGTTTTTTTTTTATTTACTTGTTCATATCCACCTACTGTAAATGTTTTTATACTGTAATAACAACCCAAATTCAAGTAGGCCTAACAATGAGTTTGTATAGCCTCCATTCTGGTCAAACATCTTATTAAATATCGGTCGGCCTCGGCCTGCAGGGATTTTTACGATGAACGGACAATTTATATTGCGCAAGTATATTTATTATTCTCGTATAGGTTTAAGGGGGTGACTGGACAAAGGGAGAAGATAAGGGTCAACGGTGAGGGTGAAGGCATGGTGCGAAGGTCGCCTGTAGGGGAAATCTGCTTTAAAATGTACCAAAATGGGATTTTTAGCTAGTTGTTGAAAGATTTATCAGTACTATTCATTGTTCTCGGATTTTTTTCTAAATTGGGTACGGTTTACACAAGTTTGGGTCTGGTGCAACAAGCCAAGGAAAAATCATATTACATTGAAGAAGTTCTTTTTGAAGGGTAAAAGTACTCAAATGTACTCTTGAGAAAACAGTGAAATATCTTTATAGAAAAATACTAGTTTCGGATTACTTCAGGATCAAGTTTAGCTTAACTTTCATTTGGCAATCTATTAAACTCTGTTTTTAGCGTAATCGCTAATCGACTTTCAAGCCAGGCTTCATTTCAGTTTGCACTAATCTGTGCTCGAAGCAAGTAGTTCATAAATGTAACCCGGTGTATTGTTTTGCTGTTTATTAGACAATATAAAAGCCAACAGCTTAAATTAATTGAAAACAGACTGACAAAAAGATTATCAACGTATCCAATGTTGAATCTGTCCTTTGGTTTAAACAGCCAATAACATTTGCATGGGGAGCGAATATGACGTGGGCTACTCTTGTAGGGTTTGACGCCATTTCCGGTCCTGCGCAGGTTAGCAGAAGCGCAAATAAATTTCTAGATTTTGGTTGGTTGAAAACATAGTAGAACAGTAATTAAAACCGTGAATTTGTAGCATTGCAGTTATCATATTCATATGGTGGCCACTGGGCATGATTATATAATTACATTATTTCCATTTAAATAACATGTATAATAAACATCTGACCAGTCATTAATTACTTAACCCTTTGTCTAATTATCCACCTAAATTTCGTTGCGTTACTTGGTTTTGGCAGGTTTCGAGGCGCCAATGATCCATATTTAACAATTAACTTAATCCAAACACGTTGATTGGATTTTTAATTATGGATCATTGCGCCTGGAAGCCTACCAAAATCAAATAATGCAGCGAAATTTAGGTTATAACTTAGACATGTTTTATCGGGGAGATTAATTGTAACAATTAAATATTTTAAAAATTACGATCTGAACTAAATTTGCAATGTAAAGTTTTAGCCTTAAACGTACATTTTTATATAACATTTATAAACTTACTCTACATCTTATCAGTTAGTTTCATTTATTCCAATTTTATATTTTGAGCATATTTTCCAGTAGTATTTTCTCTAGTGTAATTGGGGCACAAGTTTATAGCAACGGTTGTGAAATGGAACGTTACGGCTGGAAATCGGCTTACACGGCGGGATAGCGGCTTACGAGAACTTTTCATCAAACAGTATGGTCCTGAGTGAACAAGATGGCCGTCAATGAAATTTTCATCGACTTTTGGAATTTAAAAGGCAATTTCCTTGCCATGTGAAACCTAAAATCGTCCATATATCCCCACTGATGAATCGAGTACTGTTTTCATATTTCCAACAATTAGGAAGAACAATTCTAAACTTAGCAACTTAGCAACATCAGTATGGAACATTCGTGAGCAGTCTCCCGCTGTCTCCTCATTAGTTGAATTTACCTCGACTAACCGTTGTGATCGATGCATCAACTGTTGACCTAGTTTGTATCAACTGTTGATGCAAACCAGCGTTCGCCGTCCAGATGAAGTTGACGAAATGCGAATCGATATTTCGTTTGTTTTTGGCTTTTATTTTTTTTTTCCACATTTGTTTCTAGCTGGAAACTGAGTGGCTTCCCTAGAGTCCCTTTTTTTTGGAGATTCACTGACACTTGATTGAATCCGTTGAAACGAGGGATCAGCTGGTCCTCACGTGCTAACAACACCTCTCCCCCGCCAGGGGGCGGCAGTTTAGCCCCATGCATATTAATTAAGAGGTAAAAAAACAAGGTCTTGTAAATGGTGGGGGTCTGATTAAGGGATTCGAACGCGTTGCACCAAAACGTGCTAATGGGGAGAAGGTGTTTCTGGGGGGAATGTTAAGTAAACTAACCGTCAATTATCTCACCTGAGCAACCCATTAAGGACCACCCAAGTGCCAAATAATAGGTACTTGTGGTCGTGGAGGGCACTCAAAGCCGCAGGAGGGCGCTGCCACGTTCTTACTTCCTTCCGGTCCAATATTGCCCTGTTTTGATGGCTTAATGCCCGATCTAAACAGGTATATACAATACTTTGTATGCAGGGTTGTTCATTGCGTGTGCCGCGACAATTTTATGCCTAGTTCGGTGTGCCGTGAACTTGAAAAAATTTCAAACACTGGAGTTGAGATCCACGTTCTTCTCCATTGGAACTTCCGGTAGCGAGCCCCCGCCTTCAATGACAGTCTACCATATAAGTTGATCGTGAAACGGCGATGCTCTGAAATCACGTTAGGTGTCGCTGCGGTCGTTGGCAAACCTGCTGCGAAATGGGTGTTTTTCCGCGAGAAAAGTGAGTGTCCTCGTATAGTTGTCGCCATGACAACGGGTGGCGTAGGTGGCGTTATTACGAACCCCGAGATGAAATGATTTACTCGGCGACAAATTAAGCCACAAAATGTCATTCCAGAAATACGTCGACAACCGAAGCCCTGCCTCGTTAAAGATATATTCCAGCGACGAAAAAGGGAAATAGGCGACGACTGGCGTCGCCATTGTTACATGTCAATCCGAAAAAAATGATAAATTCAAATTGTTTTGTTTTTAACGTTAGACAGTATACAGGTTGGAACGAAAATTACACCATGTCGTGCAATTTCTATATTTATGTTGCTCTGGTTTGCATTAATTATGTTGAGATTTACTCCTATTACGATTTTAAAATGTTGTATAAAACTATGGAATATTACATTCTATCCAAGTCCTGTTTATATAGTCCTAGTTATAAACTGTGACTAATAAATAAACGCAACAAACATCCAAAACAAGATTCTTCTTGTTTACTTATTGACATGTCACCTGGAAGTAAACAAATAAAATGAAGCAAAATTTGAATTTTATGTAAATACGAAATAATTTAAGTGCATAGATTTATAAATTATACCAGTTAAAGTAGTATACAAATATAAACTACAAAATGTGTTTTTATTGTTAATTCTGTAATCCTTTAAATCTGGTATTTTTGTGACAATATGCAATTGTGTAGTGCTATGGTGAAATATATGTTGATTCATAATACATATATTAATCACATTGCAATGTGGGTGGAGACCAAGAACTTTCAATTTGCTGATATACTATCGATATGATGCAAAAATTACAAATGTTGCTTTATATAAGTTTGTTTTAATTTTAAAATACTCAAATGTTTGATTTGATCCCTACTTTTTCTGTGAATTTACCAATATTTCTCCAAAATGTTTCCATATGCACATGTCCCTAATGAATGTTTAAACGTCTTTTTCTATATAGCCATACTATAATTATTCATTTAAACATTGAAAATAATTATTTTCGCAGGGATAAATGTTGTAAATTTAGTGTTGAATCAAATTCTTATCGCAGCGTATATTAAAGCTGATAAATTGAGAAACCGCTAGGTTGCGTCCGATAAAAAACAAGATAACTGAGGGTTTGATAAGGCCATCGATCTCTCTGAACTCCATTATTGCCATCACTATTTCCGGAATTGCTAGTCTATCAATTTCAATTGGAAAACGTAGGAATTTGGGCAAATTTATCGAAGCGTTCCAAAACTTTCACCCAAAATGGGTGGTGGGAAGTTAAATAGAAAAAAAACAGGGTTATTGAGTAAAAACGAAAAATGCGTGGCCAGGGAATATGCCTGAAACCCCTTAATCTTTTTTTTTTGTAGTCACGTCTGTAGGATTGTGTCCTCCTCCCAAAAACATATTGGCTCTCTTAAATAAGTTATTCAGCCTTGAGCAGAAATTTCCAACAAGTTTTTTAAAAAGGTGACAGGAACAACAATTGGCAAGGCCATTGTCTAACCCTGCGTTTTGTTAGAAATGTTAAAGGACTACCATTTCACGTTCAAAGCAACACGTATACAAGTATTGTTTACCAGAAAGAAAAAAATGAAGTTGTACATTAGTGCATTTATGATAATGAATTTTGACTTAATAAGGAGTCGTGGTCCCATTATCCGGAATGCTTTATATGTTAGTTCTTCTGACGAAAATTAGAAATTATCGAACATTATTATACCTATCCTAAATTTGTTCAAGTGGTTCTAATACATGGCTGGTGATGATACTCAGTGGTCCTATTATCCGAAATGCATGGTATCATATTTTTGAAAAAACGAGGTTAAAATAACTGTAAACGGTAAATTCCACCTCGCTAAAAGATAAAAAATCAGGACGTTGAGAAGGGTCTAATATGAAATTATGAAAAATGTTATAATTGGCAAAAATTTTGATAAGGAAATGAGGTTACCTCAATTGTGTTTTCGGGGCAGGAGCTTCGAAAGAGTTGCGTGCGCGCAAATTTGCGATTTTACACAAAACAGGTTCTCAAATATATGATCATTTCGTAAAATTATGTCATCGAATTTTATTTTTGGTATAGATAAAATGTTTCAAGACAAGTTGGTTATCCAAGGTTATCGTAGTGTTTTTATTAAGGGTTGGCTTAAGGCCGAATTAATAATCAGTACAGATTATACTCGGTGTACTAGTTATAACAAGAATATACACTTGGATGCTTACATATGTGACACACAATTTACGTGTCTTATAACCTCGTATTATTAATTATCACCAAATGGTTGATTTGGTTTGCAAGTCAGTTCAAGATTACAGTAATCACAATTTCTACAGCACGTAGCGTCCCTGGTGGAAAAAATATACATGTCTTATAGTGTATTGCATATAAGCCATACATGTCCCTATCATCTCAATATTGATGCCATGGACAAATACATCATCATTTATGGCTATATATGGTTTCATACATACATGGAATTTTAATAATTTACAGGCTTTTAAACTTATGTTTATGGTTTTCATAGTTGTAAGCATATATTAACCATACCGATCAATATGAAATCTGCTTTAATATTAAAAATTTCAGAGTATATGATAAAACAGGACAAAAGTTTTCTTAATACCATTCACGTACAGTATGTATACTGCCAAGTACAGTTCAGAGCTAACAGAAAAAGTTTCTGCAAACATATTTGTCGATTTATGTTTCCATCAGCATGTTTCAAGAAATAGGCTTGCCCAAACATTAAGTGTTCAGATCAAAAAAGCGTTTCGAAACGAAGGAAATGTTTGCTGGTCACGGCGCTCCTACCAAGGCATGTATATACTATGGGCAAAACATATTTTCCCTTTGATCCAGACCACCTTTTGAGCAAACACGCTTTTTTCGCAAAACGTTTGCAGAAACCACTGGACTGAAAACTGGTGAGCAAACTTTTATCGCAAACATGTTTCCGAAACCCTGTTTTTGTTTCGTGCTTGCTCTGATCTGTGCTCGACATAATATTGTGATATTCTAATTATTGGCATGTCGTTATGTTGCATTTAAATAATATAGCCAACCCTTTAATGACCTATGTCAAACATGCCTCATTTTACACCGATTCAAAGCTTAATAAGCTAAGTCGATTAAATACCCTCTTTAAATCCTATTGAAGCTCTTTTTTTCTAATGGGCAGTCAAACTAAACGGGTCATTAGATTCAGTGAAGGCTAATCGCGGTTCAAAATCTATTCGGACAGTCATTAAAATTAATTTCCTTTGGTGAAACCAGTCAGATGAGTATCGCATTTGACCAGCATGTTGTCCCCTCGTTTTTCGGTACTGTGTGCCGCCATTACCATCTCACCCTTATTCCCTGCATTTTCATTGGCAGGAACGAGCTTACTGTCACTAGTTGTAAAATGAAATAAGGCACAAAAAAAGGTATAAAAGCAGCGTTAACAAAAGCCCCCCAAAAAGCGAACATGTGCAATAGGGGAACAATCAAATATCATAAAAGAAGTCTGCAAGTGCGTTTATGGACGCTGGAGTAAAACTCACAGAGGAGAGAAAAACATAACACTAAGGGCAATATCGGATAAAAAAAAATCAATAATTTTAACAATTATTTCTTAGAAAGGAGTCAAGCACGCTGTACTTGTGCCTAGAAATACAGTGCTTAGAAAAGTATCCATAAAAAGGGCAGGTTAATTCTTATTAATTGCAATAAACGCTTAGGCAAATGGGGATTATTGGGCATATTAAAGTACGGATGGTTTTTCATGAAAATACAAAGAAAAGGGTAGTATTACGAATTCTGATAAGCTTTATCAGATTAGGTGATACTGTAATTTATTTTTCAGATAAAATTTATTTTTGAGAACAGCACCGATATTGTATTTTTTTTTTTTTGCGTTGCTGGAATGAATGAATGAATTTTCCTTTAAATTTATTAAAAATCTCATTCTGCTTACTAAACAAAAATCCATTTTGGGATGTCAAGCAATTAAGATAGGAACGTTGTGTTGTAATGGATTGTTATTTATATAATATTCATGTTTTATAAAAATGTGGCACAAACAAAATTGTTTGAATTTAAGTAAACAAATTAGGTGAATTTAAATTTTGAATTATTTTATAAAATATGAGTAGGATAGTTAAACATTAAAATGGAATGTAAAACTCTTATAAAATATAAAATTAACGAACTAGTTAATATGCTTTTAGATCAGATAATATCAGAATGGTGAAGATAGTGTTAGATAAAAAAAAAATTTGGTGATGTAATAAATGTTTCTATTTTGTCAAGCTAACATTGGACAAAAATGTAGTGATTGATATGATAAACATTTATATAACCACTATTAAATTTAATTTACACATCAATATGCAAAAATGTAAAAATGTTGTTTTTAACAAAAACTTACTCTTCATATTCAAAATTGTAATTTTTAAGTTTTCTTACAATTTCCGAAAATGTTAGAAATGATGGAAAATAAGTTTAGCTACCAGGTATATGGTTTAGTTTCCAGCAAATTAAATAGGCCAACTAATGGAAATTTAATTAAAAAAAATTATAACAAAAGGAAGTTATATCCCATAAATTCAGTTAAAAATAAAAACAATGCTCTGGAGTTTTTATTGCAGTAAAAGTTTTCTGAAATTTAAACCGGACAAATAGTGAATGTGACCCCAAGTCCTTATTCATGTGCACTATTTCAGAGTGAAAGCGAGAGGTAATTCACCTTTAATGCATTTTGTAAAAATAAAAATATGATATAAAAACAAGAAAAGGAACAAATTCGAATAAACCTTATCAAGAGCTCATTACTCCTCCTTTTTGAAAATTCAAAACACAAATGCGTCGCAATAATTAATTTCAAATTTTATTAAAAACTTGTTCTTCGTGTTCTTGTTTTCATTAGTGCATTGTTGAACATGATGTGGGAATTGTGTTTTCCGCATTTCTTGAAAAAAATTAGATAACAGCTACGTTCAGCGCCACCTGGTAGCGTATGAGATCTTAGCATGGACATTATATAAAAATGCCATGTTTAATGCTATGTACTGGATTAAGGTTAATATATTACTTTTTAAGGGCCGGTTGCACCAACAAAGGTTAAATAAAAGGTTAGCTAACCTCAGGTTATATAAAACCACGAGTTAACCTCAGGGTTAGCCTCATTGGTTT
>JAQGAE010005874.1:0-10758 GCA_034696685.1 Julus scandinavius
TTCGTTTACGGTTGCAGCGTGTAAATAAGGCATGGCGTCGAATTGGATGCAGTCTGTTGGCTGGTGTAGACTCATTTACTGTTGATTTCAAGAATTCACTTATCAGATTCCAATTTTGCAATGGCTCTATCCATGAAAGGTATCAGCTCCTTGATACGATTCCACTGAGTGAGATTTAAATTAATCCCCTTTTTGCCGAATCTCAATTCTTGAGTATCAATATCCATCTTGTAATCATGTATTTTAACATAGGTGCGATCCTTAAATCTCCCAGCAGAAAAGTAGCGCTCACCTTGCACTTGAAACATCGCAGGGTCTAGATTCCATTTAGATGATGCTTCAGTTTTTGTATATTTAGACTGTGGCTCTCCTTCAGCAGAAGAGTCATTAGCCCTTTTAAAAGGTGCTGGTGCAGATGGTGGTGGTGGCAAGTCTTCCATTTTCTCAAAATTCAGTATAATTCTGACAGCAGAGCAGTGATTCTTCAGAAGCAAATAAGAGATATTCTGTTTTCAGAATTTGCAGCGCTTATAAGGGATTTTGGAGGTCAGGGAGAAGCTACGGTATAGCCATACAACTTCTAATCAGTTGATCATTGGCCCGTTTATTTAAGGGCCTTGGCGAAGGTAATAATGTGTCTTTTCATGTTGTTTATGACATGCAGGTGCAGAATAAAGCACTGTTTTTGTGGTAATAATAAAACAAAGTGCATTTTATTGATAGCCTTTTTCTTGTCAACAAAGCTATAAACCATTATTTTATTACATTTTATCTTAAACACCTGCAAGCAATAAAACAAATTGCCTTTATAATTGTGTTGTTGCCACCTGCAAAAGGCAATAAACCAGAGTGGTTTATGAATGTGTTCTTGTTCAGGCATGCAAAGGGCAATAAAACAGAGTGGTTTTATGATGGTGTTGTTGTTGCCACCTGCAAAAGAAGAAGGGCAATAAAACAGAGTGGTTTTATGATGGTGTTGTTGTTCAGACCTGCAAAGGGCAATAAAATAGAGTGGTTTTATGATGGTGTTGTTCAGACCTGCAGAAGGACAATAAAATAGAGTGGTTTTATGATGGTGTTGTTGTTGCCACCTGCAAAAGGGTAATAAAATAAAGTGCCTTTATTTTTCGTCAGGGCATAAATCACACAATTTGAATTTCCCCTCCGAAACCTACTTGTCCCTTCTATACCTTCTCGTCATAAACCTTCCCTCTACCTCCATTCACTAGGTCTTCATTTGAAACATTATTTTTACTTGTACCCAATGGCTCTGTGGTAACATACATGTTTCCCATGCCTATGATCTGCAGTTCAAGACTGGCTCATATCTAGATTTTTTTTTAGATTAAATAATATACCTGGCTTTGCCAATTGGCTGACGTCATGACCCTCTGTAATATTAAAATAAAATTGGTACCCTTTAATTAAAATAATGTGATCGGCACCAAAGGGTTAATAGAAATAAATAAAATTGGTACCTCCTTAATTAAAACATCTAAGTACCAAAGGGTTAACAGGTAAGGCCCCTCCCCCCTTCTGATATGTTTCCAGGGTATAATAAAATGGCCGCCATCTCTGATTTGGAAAAGGGGCGTGGCTTAACCAATTAACGGGCTCCGCTCCCTCTAAAGCCAATAGGCTTTGCCCCCTATCCTACATGCCCTCAGGGGGGCGCCAGTCAGGCAAGATGTACTACTAACCTATCATTTATTATTCAGATAACTAGGCTAGGATATTAGGGCCTAATTTAAGACTTATTTAGGTTTGCTGTTAGGGCCTAATTCAAGACTTTTGGCCTATAATATTGGGGCCTTATTAAGACAAGTAAGGCTTTGGTTACCCCAATTATTAAAAATAACTAATGGTATCCACCATCCTCCCAAAATCATGAATTTCTAAAGTTTTTGTGTTGCCATAGCATCAAGCCATAGCAACATAGTTTCATACTTGTTCAACTTGTAGGTATATACCCAAGCTATGCAGCATGGTCCTATGGTGTATATTTGCAAAAAACCGTAATTAACGTTACAATTCAAAGAATATATTCTTCTAACTGCTTTATTTAGTTAATTATTATATTTTAGCAATAATCAAATCATTATATGCATCCTTACCAAAACATTAATTCTCGTAAAATGTATATAATATGGACACATTCAGCAGATTCAACACATTCAGCATTATTTAGGCCTATGCTGTTAGGGCCTAATTTAAAACTTTTTCAGGCCTATGATATTAGGGCCTGATTAAGGCACAATTGACTTTAGTTGCCCTAATTATTGACATGTTATACAGACGTGGATTTCTGCCATTTTTCCAATACAAATAAGCATAAATTACATTGATCTAAATTAGGCCATAATTAGCTGATTTAGGTTTAGGGAATGATAAGGGTTTTAACTAAGGAAAATGCTTAGGGCCGGCCATTAAGGGGCCCAAGCTTTAATTTAAGCTCATTAAATTTAAATAGCTAATTAAGCTTAATTTATCAGGGCCCTATAGCTTTGGAGAATGCCTAGGGTGCCCCTTTATGGCGGGCCCTGTGCATTTTCGAAACTTATTGGGCCCTGCTCAATTTAGCTTATTTAGGCTTAATTAAGCTTAAATAGCAATAATTTAAGCTAGTGCCCCTATTTGTCCGGCCCTAGGAATTTCTAAAAGCTATAGGGCCTTGCTCAAGTTAGCTTATTTAGGCTTAATTAAGCTTAAATAGCAATAATTTAAGCTAGTGCGCCTTTTTGGCTGGCGCTAGGCATGTTCCAAATGTATAGGGTCCTGATCATTTCTTCCACTTAATTTTAGCAGATTAATTAAGCCAATATATAAGCTAATATATGCTTAAATAAACTTTTAAAGATGAAATTTAAGCTTGTGCCCTTTTATGGCCGGCCTTAGGCATGCTCCAAATGTATAGGGGCCTGATCATTCCATCCACTTAATTTTGGCAGCTTAATTAAGCCAATATATAAGCTAATATGTATATGCTTAAATAAACTTTTACAGATGAAATTTAAGCTTCCGCATTTATGGTCGGCCCTAGGCATGCTTCAAATCTAAAGAGCCCTGATCATCCCCTCCACTAAATTTTGGCAGTTCCATAAATTTTTTGTCAAAGTTTAGTTGGTCATTTTTTAAACATAAAAATGACTTCATTTTTTGGTCATTTAGTTGGTCATTTTTCGGTAAGTAAAATGGTGTCCTTTTTTGGTCTTTATTTGGTCATTTTATGTTCGTCATTTTTTGGTCAGTAAAATGATGTTATTTTTTCGTCATTTTTTGGTCAGTAAAATGACCAAAAAATGACGTCTTTTTTGACGTGAGACGTGTTTTTGAAAAAAATGACCAAAAAATGACGTCAATTTGACGTCATTTTTGTTTCCCATTACTACTTGGGGAGCCTCCATCCATCACCATAAAAACTGTTCGTGTGCCTATGCACACCTGAACTACTGGCGAGGACACCTCTTTCTTGTTGGTATCATCACGTTCCACTGCACAGTTCGACTGGGGCCACTAAGCACAGGGGCCTGCTCCACTACGCAAATCTGCAATAGTATCCCGCCCAATCCGCTTAGGGCAAAATTGTTTCATATGTCCCAATTCTCCACACGTGAAGCACATATAATTCTAGATCGAGCCCGCAGCTCGTTCTACCCGTATTTGCTTATTCACACCCGGGTTCTGCGGTGCCACAGGCAACACTGCTGGTGTCGGACGCCCGACCAAATAAGCTTCATCGAGGGCTACCAATGCCATCCACAATTCTTCTATCGAATAACATCGACGTCCCGCCAACCCGACATGAAAAAAAAGTTGCAATCCTAAAACAATTATCTGGATGGTGTCCAGCACCAGCGCCTGCGGGTTTAATGTCTGCCCCATCGAGGTCATGTCAATAAAATATATTCGAACGGGATCATTCTACCCTTTACGATGCGATATATATTTCCGCCACAAGCCAGGATTATACATTGACGATCCGAAGAGACGCTGCAAATATTCCACCAATTCGAACCATTGCATAATAAGTAAACGATCACTGTTTGTTGTGAACTATTTTGCAGCATGACCTGTAAGATGTCTATGCAGCGGCCGTCCAAACGCCTGGACGGGCAATCCCTCCGACTGGATCAACTCAAGAAATGCACTAATCAAATCTGTAATATCTCCCACACCATCATACATGGGCTCTTGCTATCGATAGTTGACCAATACAGGCTTTCCCACCTGTTGCTTAACCTCTGGTTCCATGTAAATAACCACGTTTGCTGTCTGTTCCAAATCCACACAAAACAAGTGTCCGGCACTACTGTTCCATGACGCCAGTGCTGTTTTCTCTATTAACTCCTTAACAGAACCGCCTCAGACCTGCAGTGCCGTCTGCCTTCGGTCCAGGTTCGGACTAACCACCAGAGGGTTCCACTTTTCCCGTGGACAATTTCCATCCAAGTTCATGTTTAATTTCGGCTGTGTTCCTGTCATCACAATTGGTGATGTCATCTGCAGGGCTCCTTTCGACCGAGTTTCTATACTCAAAAATCTTCAATACAGGTACTCAGGGCACGTAGCAATGGAAGCCGAGGCGAAAGCCGCACCTTCACCATGTTATGGTACAGGCGGGCTGATGTGAGTGGTGTGGAAATCACGCCGAATGCGTCTCAGAATAAACATTGTTTAATACTTAAAAAATGTTGCAAAACACAGTTACAAAAGAATCAGGAACCGAAACTCGTGGGTGGCAATTTGCTAGCCCCGATAACAAACTTAAAAGCCGAGCTGTTGTGCACACAAAAAATCAGGTGACCATCATGGTCCACCTTTCAACCAGAACTGCTCTCTCTGTCACCTCGAGCCGCCCAGCAAACCTTGTAATGGAATGCTGGTCAGCTTGGGGCAACAGAGAGAGTTACAACCTTTAACCCCACGTCACATATTCCGTACATGCCACATACCTCATCAGTATACTTCGCATTCCTAAACCCTGAACCTTACCCCAGGTTCTCACAAACTGAAGTAAATTCAGTAAGGCATTGTGGATCATCAAGTTTAAGACGGTTTTGGGATTAAAGTAATGTCTCGATCTTCAAATGTGAACAATCTATACGGTGTTGTGCTTATTTTGGCAATAGCTTTGAATGTTTATGGCACATTTCCACAAGTAGACACAACTTGGCAAGCTTGTCATCCCTTACCAAATTTGTAATTTCATTGTAGTAGGTAACATGTACCTTTCAGGTATTGAAGGTATATTAATGCTTTATTCTGGTTATCCCAATTTACAACCTTATATAACATACCTTTAATGTTTTTTAAGGTTGTTATATAGATATCTAGAAGGTTAAATTTTACTTGAGGTTATATCAGGGTTTCATTATGGTAATAATGATGAAAGATTTTGTCGTTTCCAGTGAAAAATCATTATACATAGAAAATATACTTAAAAGAAACTCAGTTGGAACCCATGTCACTTTTAATGTCATTTCCTCAAGGAATAATTGGTAGGCAAGAAATGTAGGTACTGGTCTGGGAACTTGCAGTATATAGGTTCGTTCCCTGCTGAGATACATTATGATTTTTTTATTTGTATTATTTAAACTGGATGTATCATAGGTATCATTTTTAAACCCTGCTACGAATCTTTTGCACCCAAACCAACCTTTAAGAAATGTAGGGTAGTACTTGTTTCATACCTAAAATCTACTTTACTTATATACCATTTTAAGATAAAATATACCTACAAATTTTAGTAAGGGATAACCTGGTTTCTCTTGCTGCTTGATTTCCTAATTATTTGTAAAATGAAGCTTTCCAATAATTTCTTCAAAACATGTTTCCTGTGATAATCTCTGATATAACTGGATGTTCCAGTCTGGAACATCAGTAATCGCATGCTGATGGTAGGTGTACCAGTGACAAAAATTGTTGATCCAATAAACTGCTCCATTTCATGATCTGCTATTTGGAGAGGTCAAACTAAATTGCTTTAAACCACATAATAATGTGTTGATTGCTCAGCAATATATTCTAAAATTTCGTCTGGGAAGAGAAAACGAAGATGTTTGTGCTGATATCATTATCATTGTCCATATTTTTTTTCCAAATATATTGTTTCTTTTTTATTGGCCCACTTTTCGATGATCTTCATTCACATGGTCCCAGTTTTGGAACACTGAA
The DNA here is from genome assembly GCA_034696685.1 of Julus scandinavius. Taxonomy (NCBI): domain Eukaryota; kingdom Metazoa; phylum Arthropoda; class Diplopoda; order Julida; family Julidae; genus Julus; species Julus scandinavius. Next base: position 6,175 of record JAQGAE010005874.1, read on the forward strand.
GGATAGTAATGGTCCAATATCACAATCAATGTTATCAGATGAGTAATCAACAGATATATTTCCAGTCAAAAAGTTTACATTTTTGATAGCAGGAACATAATCCTCATCATTCTCTTCAGAAAGACCTTCATCAGAGCTATCTAGGTCTTTTGTAATTTTAGCAACATGCTTTCTATTTCTATAGAAAGATGACACAACAACAAGTTGAAATGTTATCTATATAAAAAGCACATCAAATCAAGGCAAAATAGATGATTAAGGTTTTTACCTGTGTTGAAATGATATTTAAAAAAAGACCTGGTTGTATATCTGCAACAGCACAAAAAATTTATTCATTAACATATAAATACTATTGTTTTGAAAATTACTGCTTTAAAATAATTCCTTAAAGGTTGATTAAAAGCATTCATACTTTTCATAGAAAGATGACACAATAACAAAAGTTAAAATGTTTTCTACATAAATAGCTAATGAGATCAAGTCAAAATAGATGATAAAAGTTTTTACCTTTGTTGGAATACTATTTTGAAAAATGACCTGGTTACATATCTGCAACATCCCAAAAAGTCAAGTCATTAAATTAATAATACTCGTTCATAAAAATTACTAAAATAAATGAATAACTAAAAGGTTGCTTCAAAGCATTCAAATTTTGATTGCTATGAAATTCACTTATGATAGAGATATTTGATAAACTTACCAATTTTTTGAACTTTTGAAAAAGGCCTTCTTGATGCGCATGATCTTCATATTTGATTACAAAATGATGAAGCAGGTAGGTTGCATTAGATACACACTTTTACTAAGGACAATCTTGCAAAAAGGTTACACTATACAAATTTGTGGAATAACATATGCATCTGATTTTACATTTCAAGTGATGTGATGTAGCAGATATGCTACACTATGCAGTAAGTTTCTAAAATCAAATTTTAACCCACACCAGCATTATACCAATCAATAGCTGATGATCTATCTCCATCTCAAGTTTTTCTCCCTCCTCAACAAAAAAATTCTTCAATACACAATATCATCCTTAACAATCTCAGACTCCATTAGTTAATTTCTATTATAACATACCACTTTTTTTTAACTAGTAAAACATGCCCCTGGTTCTCACCAGAGGGCATAACCCTGAAAGCGCATTTGGCCACAGCGACAAAAACTTTCATGAACAACCCAAGCCACAAAACTGCCAGATTCAGAATTGATGGAAAATATAAAATGCAAAAACATTTCAACTTGTCAAGGCCAAAGATGAAAGAAACTGGCACTCCAAACTCCAGGGGCCAAAGAGTTGGCTGATTTCTGGAGCCTCATCAATCACAAATATTTTAACGCCTCACCTACCATGAATCAAATCTCAAAGACAGGTTGGGAATTAAACCTTAAAGACAATTACTTATATCTTCCTAGAATTCCTCCAAAGATCGAGGGGTTGTCTGATAGATGGGACCTGCATACACTGCCTGCTCTATGCAGATGACATCCTGCTCTTGGCCAGTTCTTGGCTATCCTACTCATAATTGAAACTGGAGTGGTCTCCACTCTCCCTTCCCGTCTCCTCAACCTTTGGCCTCTAAAAGGCAGCATTAAAACTCCCTCAACCTAACTAGTCATTCTTACATCGATTATTTCTTTCCTGGTTCGGCCGCCCTCCTGACACATATAACCTAGTAAGATATTTCATCAAACAACTCCAACTCCCCATTACTAATCCTAACATCAACCAAACTCTTTCAAGTTACACTAAAGAAGCAGTACAAGATCTAAAAATCAAAGGCAGTGGCACTAGCACAATTCCACAAATCCATCACGGACAAGATTAATGCATCTGCACAACGGTACAAAGAATTTTAATTCTCCTCCCCACCAAATACAACAGTATATTAAACTCAATATTTCCTTTTTTCTAAAAAAAAATTCTGCTTTCAATTAAAAAATGAACCCTTATAATTACTGCTCTAAAATGGTGAATACAATGGTAGAAAAATATATGACATTTCCCTTATAGTTTTGCACATACTAATTATTACTAAAAATGTGTATCAAATTTGAGATATTATCATATGCCTACTTTTACCAGAGATACACAGTATTAAATAAAATACACAATATTGTCCACAGACATGCTGTTCATTCTTGCTGTAGTTGTTTTGGATTATTTTACCAGATTACACTATTTCACTCTATTTGTTTTGTTTTGTTTGTTTGATTTGTAATGTTGGCCTATTTCTGCAAAACGAAGGCTAAACACCAATGCCAGGCGATGGGCCTACAACACTACCTAAGAATTTAGCCTACGATGGGGGACTTTTACCCCCTCTCGAGGGTTCTTTAACGTGCAACAATTAACACGTGACCTCGTTTTAAACTCTCATCCAAAAGAGCCACCACTTTGGGAATTTTTCCCATCCATAGAATTCCCACCCACCTCGACCTGGGAGCGAACCCAGCATCTTAGGATCGAGATGCAAGCACATAACCCACTCGACCGCTGGTGACGGCATTTCACTCTATTAACTTTCAAATTTGTGCAAAAAGTGGAGCTCATAACTCAAAATATTTGCTATTCCCAAATAAGTCTAAACTGTAACCTAATGTGATCCTGGTTCACTGTGTTTATCGAGATCGATGATGATGTAACATTTATGATTGGCATTATGAGGATCATATCACTTGCTATAAGACCTCCAATCAAAAGTCCTGTTGATGTATGTCGAGATATTTTCTTGTTAAGAGGCATCCATTTTCTTAATAATCAGCAGTGATATTGCATGGTTTATCCATTTCGATAATGTTGTGAAAAACTACAAAGATGACTTCTCTAATATTAGCATCAAGCACTTTTTCAAGTTTCAAAATGATCTTCATGATCCTGTTTTATCAAATTGAAATGTGTATCTAGAGTTCACTTTGATCAGTTGTTAAATCCAGTGCATACAATATATGACCTAAACCATATTCTTTGTAAGAAATTTAAGGAGAAATGCTACCATAATACTGTCTAGTTGCCTTAGCGAATTATTGGTATGGTCTCACCAAACTATTATTATCAATTTTAGGTGTAAATTTAATGCTTGGACACTGCACACAATCGATGTGAATACTTAATGAATTTAAACTTGTATGTTATAAATGATTAAGTGCAATATCACCATTATTTTCTGTATAATTAACTAATCTCTTCACAATAAATGTATAGGTTGTGGGCCTAAAAATGGATTTGTTAGGTAAATTTCATGTAAACCCTTGCCAAGAAAAAGGTATGGCATTCTGTGTGCTTAATGGTGTACTTAAATGCACCTTCATCAAAACTTTTAGCATGAGCAAAAATTCCAGGCGAACTCACTTTAACTTTATTTGCGTATAATATAGCATTATCATTGTCAGTTCTATATATGTTTTATCACCATCTGCTGCATTTTAAGCAAAACTCAGGTTTATCTAAAATCATTTTTATCTGGACATCCACATCATTTACAATAAGTTTATGTTGTTCACAAATGTCGAGCTTAAATTCAGCCATCGTGTTAAATCCTTTCGTTTTTTAGTAATGTATATCATTTCTTTATTTTATATCCTTCTTCGGCTTTAGCGAGGCCATTTTCAAAAGATGTTGTATCTTAATAATACATTTTACTGCTTAGAAAATACTGTCCATGAAGCTAGCCAGAAGATATAGTAGATTTGAAGTAAGCTTTGTAAGCATATACTTGGTCACTGGAAGTGATTTGTGTCACCCAGGATCCTCGAAACTTCAATAAAAAGGCAGTGCTAGAAATTGTTGCCTGGAAAAAATCAAGCTCCATCTGGTACATTATTTCCATTTTCCAGTAAGATTTTTGTTGAAAGGTACAAGTAGGTGTTCACTAAATTCAAAGCATCTTCTCTGCTACAAAGTATGACAATTTCAATTCAATTCAACTCAGGGCCCCACAGTCAGCAAATAAATGCCATATAGTAGGGGGAGGGTCGTATCCAATTGCAGGAGAATCACCAGTTAGGCTATACCATCGTCTAATGCCATGCTGGCACAAAGCCCGGTCAAAGGATTTTAGTGATTATGTATACTCCTAGAGTTGCCGTTATGAATTAATAGTATATGGAAAACGAGATTTAAATTAAGGAAAAGATTGAAACGTTTGAATAGCTCCATAAGTAATGTTTTGCATCTGGACTTCAACGTGTCCCAAATTAGGGAGTGGAGCATTTCTGTCAAACACGAGGAAAGTTAATAACTGCCATTACAAATCAGGCTACCCTATGCGGGACCATCTCTATATCCTAAATCTAAACCTTTCTGTAAGGTTTCCAAACAGCAGCACAATATTCTAACATAGGGGGAATCCGAGCTGCATAGCCTGTTTTTTTTACATTTTCTGCACATTCATGAAATATGTGTTGAATAAATATAAGCTGTTGGTTAACTGGACCAACAATTTTCTTAATCGAAAATATCGAAAATAAACTTTTTAAACTAAACCCTTAGCAATAAATGAAGGAAGTATTTTGGTCCGCGTAAAGGTAAACCCTTTATTGTCGACAACGTTTCGTCCCCATTAAGGACTTTATCAGGTCGAA
>JAQGAE010005875.1:0-10757 GCA_034696685.1 Julus scandinavius
TACAGTGGGACATGTACCAGCATACCCCGATTAATGTTTTTGGAAAATATTTGTATATTTTCTCATTAATCATAACTGTAAATAAAAACCATGTTTAAATTTATGTTTTAAAGTAAAAATGGTTCACAATAAAAGAAAAAACATATTTGGACTAGTTAACGGTGAAAATATGAAAGCTGATGAAATTACAGTTAATTTTAATCGTTTTTGGAATTTATACTTGGAATTTTAAATTGACGTGCTGAATTAAACACAATTAGCCAATGTGGTGTTCTTTTTCTCGTAAAATTTGTCTTAATTTCGTGTGGACCACTGTACCCCGTGCCATGTCCCGATATAGGGGCACACTGTGACAGTCTGCGCGACCAACTTTAATCTTTTATAGCAAAAAAACTAGTAGCTCTAAAACGATGACAAAATGTATACGGATACTGAAGGCTCATATATTACTGTGTTATTCTTTGAAAATGCTACGAGTTAAATATTTTTCAAAAAAATGAATTCTAAAAAGTGTACCCACTGTGCCCCGGTCTCCCCTACATGGCTGGAAAACTCGCCGACTTTATCTTGCATGGCTATAAATTCAATTCCAGTCAATATAAAGGATGTATATATAGGTATGTGTATCACGTCTATAGATTTCCTCGGTTTCCTCGTAAATTTGTACGTGTCTGCGTAAACACAACACTCTTCCCAATATGCCACTCTCTATTTGTGTTTACTTCGTGGTGTTAAACAACGTCGGTCAATTTAATTACTGACAATGACAAATTCAATTGTGCTTAATATGGGAAATTTAGAAACAAAAAACTACCTCAATGCAATTAACATCGACAGGTAGTACGAACAATTTCAAAATATAACGAACAAAAAGACTAAACTATTTCGTGTAACTTATAATACTGGTGTTGGGCAGTAATTGAGTACATTGAGTGAATTTGAGTAACGAGTATAACGAGTTAAAGAGTAAAATAGTACCGAGTACAAAAACTAATTTGAATACAAAATGTACATGCAAAGTACCATTTCACCTAAATATTGCAGTTGTTTCCGAAGGCATTTTCAAAATATTTGGCAAAATTAAATATAAAAAGCATATGATTTTCGGTTTCATTTTAAACATGAACATCATGATGTTTATCTCTATAATTCGTGTTTGTAGGTCAAATTATCATCGATCTGACAAAATATAAATGGCTTAAGGCTCAAAATTTTATTTACAAGCACTTTTCATGATTAAATAACATCTGAAATTGAAAGGGCTTAATACGTATTTACTCTAAAAATAAAAATACTTCCTATATATAATAAAACCACATCTGGATCAAGTGGTAATGGGACATATGACATGATAAATAATGTCCAAATAACAAACAACAATAAATATATTTAACGCTCGTGTATTTATAATTTATGATGAATTTGAAGGACTATCAATCGATATTTTAAAGTTGCGAAACACATGTTCGCATTGTCGTTTATTATTTAACTAACTCGTTAGCTACGTAATTACATTTTGTTGTGGAAAACATTCATCACAAAATTTGGTTAATTCTTTTGTATTTTCTACCAGGAAAACCTCACTAGCAATTAACCTCAAAAAGTAGAAAATTAGTTTGTACACCAGAATAAATCATGAATTCACAATTTATAATAAAGTTATGTTACACAATTGTCTGCAAGCAATTACAAACATTAATCAAATTTACAATTAAAATTATACACTTGGATTAATTTATTATTTTATGTATTTCACGATAAAAATCACAGAAAACTACATATTTTATATAAGAAATTTTCAAACCCAACTTATCACAATATGACAGATAGTCTGTATACATTTTTGAAGATCTGGGACCTAAATTACTAAATTTGGGCTATATTGGGCTTTTCATGGACCATATATTAACCACTCATAACCATGAATAGAGTACATATAGCCAATGAGGTAATGAAGTTATATATGGACAAGTATGGGCCATTTATAATCATGTGTTGGCCATATATGACTAAATAAGGGCCATATTTGGACATGTATGGGCCAAATATGTGTACATGTGTCCCCTAAATGCATACATTTGATACATGCCATTTATGGAAAATTCCATAAATGGCCCATATATGTTTTTTCACCTGGGGGATGCCATCAACTAAAATACTTTATTTATAGTGCTGGAACGCACATGTGCTTTTCATCATAAAATTGTGTAATAAAAACACTTCCCATTTAATAACTTGTACATTTGAATTATATAAAATATTTTTGAATTTTTGAGCTCAATATAAAAGTTGCGACACCTCGATAAGATCTTTATCAAAACAGATTAGTTTCATGATGTATCTATTTTATTGTGCTACCATTTTAATTTTACAAACTGGGTTAAAATCCGGATATGGCCAAGAATGTCTTTGTGAGCCACGAACTCATGTTCCACTATTGCTACAACAAGTAAGTTATATTAGGGGTACTCAAACAAACTTTTCACTTGGGCAGTTGGTTCCACAAGTTGAGTGTCTTTTGTGAAATGGGCACAAATACAGCTTGCACAGACCTGCCACGATAAGACTGCAAGATACCGACCAATGAAAATTAACATGTCACTAGGAAAACATTGTTATAATAGTATTATTTAACTACTACACTGCTGCAGAAAGTTGGGCTGTGGCCACGACGCCAGCTATGCGGTAGACCAGCCAGATAGCGGGGATGTTGTTATTGATGTTAGTAAGGATATGTGATATTATGTCTGTGGTTGTAATGATGGGTAAGGGTGGTGAACACTCCTTAGTGAGGGTGAAGAGGGGATGGGGGTATATGCAGAGAAGGTGTTGCCAATCATAAGGCCTGATTTCACATAAGGGTCATGGGCTTTGAGGAGTTATGTGAATGTAGCCGTTTTTAGAGCAGGCATTATAAGGGTTAATTTGTAATTGTGTAAAGCCTGGTTTACACGATGCCACTAATGTCGGGAAGTGACGTCAGAACATCGAATGTCGCGTCAGTGCCATCGTGTGAACGGCTGAGGACACAGACGTGGCGGCATCGATTTGGCGATGTCGCGTATCAAAATTTTTTGATATTTGAAGCAGACGGCACGGCACTAGCGGCGATTATCACCCGTGTGAACGGCCATTTTAGCGGAATATCTGCAGGATTTAGTCGCTTTAGAGCAGTCGATGCACGTGCGTCGTTTTAAACCTTTTTATTTGTCAATTGAAAGCAATTTAAAATTTATTTTGAAATAGTGTTCGACTCGCATTTGATATTCTTAAGTTCCGGGAAGAATATCATCGACATCCCATGTTTGTGGGACAAACATCAAGCGGATTACAAAACGGGATAAAGGGGAAAATGACGAAGCTACATTTTTGCTCGTCTGTGGATTATACGGCATAAAATATTTGCGATAGAAAATTCAGGAAATCTGTAAGTACAACAAAATATTTAGAAAAATTAAAAATTAACGAAAAACAGTTGTGGAGCAGAAGAAAAGGCACGCCATGTGTTTTTACGATACCCAAAACGCGACATTTCAGTGGCAACGTGGGAACGGGTGAATGCCGGGGTAGCAAATGCCCTGACATTTCACGACGTCAGTGTCTTGACATTAGTGGCATCGTGTAAACGAGGCTTTATGTTTTAGTGGGGACCACAGCGGTCTCCTTGTAGATTAGGTATGAGGGGGCGGTAGGGCCCAATACAACACCCTCTTCAGGTAACTCCTGGAACACTTCCAGGGCATGAGGCTTGCAGTTTGCATAAGAATGCATAAGATCAAGTTTCAGTTAAAACCTTCTAAGAGCCCCATTGCAGTAGGTCCAGCCAATTAAAAGGCATCATTTTTAAAAATGAGGTCAACACATGTAGAATGACTCCAATTAACTTGTTAGACTGCAGACATGTACGAAATTTTGGGGTCTGTTTGAGTACCCTCTACCGAAAAACTACTTACTACATATATAACATCGTAAGTTCGTTATACATTTTGTGTGAATTTTAAAAAATTTAGCTTGAAGGTTTATGGTACACAGTCGCCATGGTCAACGAAACTAATATTTCCGAACAACGTTCGTGTATTACAATGGAATACAGGTATGATTACTGCAGGGAGGTGGCCAGAGTGACCAGGACATCCATATATAACAAGTAAGTAATTTATTTCATATTAATCAAAAATTGTGATAAATAAAACTAACCAACAAAACAAAATTAAGAATTTACCACAGTGGAAACGTGTAGTTAAATATGTACCTGCCACATTTATTATTTTCACATATTATTCACATATTTTAATCAAATTTTTAATTAGTTCAACACAAATGGAGTCGAATACCGTTTCTCTTGGAATGATAACACCTGGATTATTGGATATGACTTATATATATGATACCAGTAGGATAAAAATTTGGGAAATTAGTAAAAAAATGTGTGGGGAAAAGTGTTTAAAATGGCGTCCTAAACATTTTTAGCCCGCGTTAACTACCATGACCACTACATGGAATTCACTCCTGGAGAATCTTTCATACAAACAACTTGCGAAAGAATAAACCGAACTCTTTTCACTGACAGTAAGTTTAAAAACGTGGCCACATATTCCATTGTTTCTCCTCATTCATTGTTTGTGAATATTTTAATTATAGGGATTGCCCTTTTTTCATCAACTCGAATTGTTGATGAAGACTTTATAAGGACCAAGTTCAACTCCATCGGAATAGAATTAGGTGGAAACAATCTGTATTTTCGTGTGCCGCAACAAAACTGTCCTGATGTTAGTTACCTGTAAATGTTTCAACTGATGAGAAATTATCACGAGGAACCGGGTAGAATAATCATGTTTGTACATGTATGGACAAGTATGGGCAAGAACGGACATGTATGGGCAAGAATGAGCAAGTTTGGGCAAGTAGGGCCAATGTATCCTGTGTAAAGTAAGGGCATGTAGTATGTCGTTTTCTAACCTGTCTAAATGCATATTTCTCACCGGTCCCAAACGTATGCATTTAGACAGGCTCTATTGTATACAGTAGAACCTGTCTAAATGCATCCTGTGTAAATGAATAACCTCTCTAAAAACAATGTTGTAGTCTCGAGACGGGACCGGTGTGCATAAATCAACCTGTCTAAACGCATAACCTGTCTAAAGGCATTTTTCACCGCTTCCAAGCATATACATTTAGACAAGATCTACTGTATGCAGTTGAACCTGACTAAATTAACAACCTCTATAAAAGCATAAAATGTTATGGTCCCGAGTCGGACCCGGTGTACATAAATGAACCTGTCTATAAGCACAACCTGTCTAAAGGCATATTTTTCACTGCTCCCAAGCGTATGCATTTAGACAGGTTCTATTGTATACAGTAGAACTTGTGTAAATGAATAACCTCTCTAAAAACAAAATGTTCGTTCCGAATCGGGACCGGTGAATATAACTGAACCTGTCTAAAAGCACAGCCTGTCTAAAGGCATATTTTTCACAGGTCCCAAGCGTATGCATTTAGACAGGTTTTACTGAATGGCCCATTCTTGTCCATGAATATATAGATTTTTCATGTAACATCAATTCATGTTCATGTTGTATTTGACAATTTAGAGAGAAATTTAATAAAAACTGAATTTCATCACATTTTTTATAATGATATTTATGACTATCTATATCGTGTTAATTTTTGCACGGCTGGCAAGTTCTCAATTACATCATAAGTTTTTTTTATAGGTGATTAATTTTCTTTAACGTATTAATCTGACATTGGTGAATGAGTAAAAGAGTCTCTCGACGATTTATTGTACGACACGACTCATTAGATGACGAGGCCTAAAATACTTTGTGGGGGGGGGACCTAAAATGTACTTGGCTTAAAAACATGCGCATGTAACGTGTTGAAGAACAAAGTTAATTAACCATGCAGTTAAATTTGACACACTATTAATTAAAAGGTATTCAACCAAATCGACATACCTTCATCATACCATAATTGCATTTTGGCGATTAAAACGATGAAAACCTTAATATGGTGATAAATAATCATTGAAATTTAAACAAGGTTTTTTATGGGGCCAAATGAAAAGTGCATTTTTCAAAGGGCTCAAAGGTTTTTTTCTTAAGGAGAATGAAAAGAAAACAGAAAACCAAGTGTATGTTTGGACCAGTAACTGGACACAGTTTTGAGAGTACATTGAGTGAATTTAAGTAACGAGTAAAAGAGTACCGAGTACAATGAGTAATTGAATGCATTTTTCAAAGGTCTTGAAAGGTTTTTTTTCTTAAAGGGCATGAAAAAAAAACATAAAACCAAGTGTGGACTATGTTTGGACATAACGATTAGAACAGTAACTGGACACAGTTTTGGGAGTACAATGAGTGAATTTGAGTAACGAGTAAACGAGTATCGAGTACAATGAGTAATTGAATGCATTTTTCAAAGGGCTTCAAAATTTTTTTCTTAAAGGGCATGAAAAAAAACATAAAACCAAGTGTGGACTATGTTTGGACTTACGATTAGACCAGTAACTGGACACAGTTTTGGGAGTACATTGAGTGAATTTGAGTAACGAGTAAAAAAGTACCGAGTACAAAGAGTAATTGAATGCAAAATGTACAAAAGTAATGTACTCAAAGCGTACCAGTACAATGCAATCGATTACAAAAATGTACTCACAATGGGTGATTACAAATGTCCTCGAGTATTAACATAATCTGAAATTATGAGTACCAATGATATCGGTACTCATAATATGTTTAAAATACATTGGGTTCCCAAAACAATACTTTTGCAATCCGCCATACTCGTACTCGGTACTCATATCCACGAGTACAAATTACCCCAGTCTGGCTACGATACTACTCATACTTTGGATTATGATTCCACAGGTACTCGTAATCAGTACTTTCGCACACGAGTACATATTTCACCAAGTTTGATTACTCATTTCAATGGCTACAGATTACGCATACTTTACTTACACTATAAAGTAAGATTCCACCGCGATCGTAATCAGTACTACTCATGAGTATAATTTGTCTAAGAGGACTCGTATGGCTTGATTTACCCAGGTATACCCAAGTCATACCCACCCAATTATTGCCATATCCATCCAAATATTCAAATCTTTGAATAAATTTTACTATAATTCATAATTAGCATTTTTTATGTAGATGTGGTTCATCAGTACCTAATTAAGTCCAATACATGGCTATATTAAGCATCGTGGGCAAGATATCGCTTATATACATGACTTCAGTGGCTAATTAAGGCACATTAATGCCCCATCAACAGCTATCAAGGGTCAAATATGGACCATTCCACCCAGAAAATCTCCCCCAATTTTCAGTATCATCAATAATGGATGATACAGTATGGTTATGACGATACTTAAGCAAATATTCCCGGATACAGCTTGTAAACAATTTTATGTTAATTTAATAGATGTCAATAAATTTATTTATCATATATTCAACAAGAAGTATGTTTACAATTTACTTATAAATAAATATATTCCAGTTATAAAATACATTAGAAACTCGATTAACCGAATTAATTGGAAATATAAATCATCCAGAAAAAAAATAGTAGGACAACTTTATTTATGTACACTACGCAAAACATGTTGTTTGTATGAAAAACAAAAATTAATATACAGTGGAACCTCGGTTTACGAACTTTATCCGTTCATCGTTCCTGTTCGTGAGTCGAAAAGTTCGTGATCGGAAACAATTTTTCCCATTGCAATTCATGTAAATCCAAATAATGCCTTCTTTGTCCTAGAATTTGTTTTTAACATGTCATGGCTTTGTGTGGAAATAATACAGAAAGGAAATAAATATAAGAGTAACTTTTGCCATATTTGCAATTAAGGCCTTGAAACTAATATCGATTTTAATTTGAATCCTCGGAAATTCCAACACATTTTTGATGTTTCTTGCATTTAGTAAAACTTATCCGTAGCAAAGATGTTCTACTGGAATTAGTAAAACAATTGCCGAAACTCGGACCTTTGATCGGTGGTCCAGAAAAAATGTGTTCGTAAACTGAAGCATCGTTTGTAAAGCGAAACATCATGACCTCCCACACCTAATTTAATCTCCCAACCTTTGATATAATCGTTCAGAATCTAGTCCGATCGATAAGCTAAAGCTAAAAGACCTCTGCGGTGTTCGTAAACCGAATTGTTCGTAAACAGAAACGTTCGTAAACCGAGGTTCCACTGTACATGTACATACGGCACGTGACAAGTGGTAGGGGTTCGGTCACCGCCCACCTGGACTTCGCGCGTCCGGATAATTGAAGATCCGGATGTTTAAGGTCCGGATAATCGAGTTTCTACTGTATCCAAAAACAAGAATGATTAATTGTTATCCATCAATAAATTAAATTGGTAGTGTGTGCACACAAATATTATACAAACAATTCAAACGAACTTGAAACACCTGCACTAAGAAGAACTTCAGTGACTAACCAAAAAATATCAATAAATAGTTAGTTGGAAATAAATTCCTAATAAATAATTAATTAGCCAGTGAAACAGAATAAAAGCACTGACATCTACAAAGTGATTCAGAACAGAAAACTACATTATTGTAGCATTATATTTCTCGAACAAATACAAAATTGAACATGGTTTCTTTTTGGGTACTAACAATTTTAGTTTTGGAAATTTTGACTGGAATTTCGTGTGAAAACAAAAAAGATTGTAAATGCAGTCCACGAAAACCAGCTCGTGTATTTTTGCCTCAGGTAAGTAGGATTATTTTCAACAAAAACAACTTCTATAAAATGTTAAAATTACGTAATTTATTTGTAGTTAGAAGGACCTTGGTATGTGGTGGCCATGATTAACGAAACAAATCTTTCCGAACATAAGGAATGTATCAAAATGACTTACACTTACGATTATGCCAAAGAAATAGTATCTGTAACAAGATCATCCATCCCGTACAAGTAAGTCAAATTACTATTACAAGTTTTTAATTAAATCTCTGAAATTAAATTACTATTTATGTTTAGTTCATCACAAATGGTGGAAAATTCAGCTGCCTTTGGAATGATAACTCCAGGAATAATAGACGTCACTTATTTAGTAGATGGTGGTAAGAAATTAGATCAAATAACAAAATTATATATCGAAAATGTGGATATTTTATGCCAGGTTTTTTGTATTTTTGTGCAATTCTGAAAAAAAGTGTTCAATAATTCAAAAATTACATCCTCAAGAAAGGGTGGGGGGAGACGTGTTGACACCATGTGGTGAGGGGGAGGGGGGATAAGGGGAGAAAGTCATTATGGACGTCCACTAATAATCCTGTTTTTGGATTTTCTATCGAGTTGTAATGGTCAGTGAAAGGGGGAAATGGACACCGGAAGAGAAATGTGTCCCCAGTCCCAAATTAATTTCCATTAATCAGAAAAATCTGAAAAAATTTCGTTGAATTGGCAATGAGACAGGTGTTTGGAAATTTATAGGATGGCCTTTGTATGTTCCAACAAATATTCTGGACACCCTAATTAACAAAAAAAATTAGGGGTGTTTATGAGGGGGGAAGGGGTAGGGGGATACATTTTTGAAGGAATTTTGGGGACGTCCCCAGTTATGTGGAGGGTGGAATCTTGGCCAAAATGGACATAGTGTGGACAGGGGGGTAAGGGGAGGAAGTCGATTTTTAAAGGAATTTCGGGGATTTCTTGAATGGCTCCAAACAGGTGTCAGTTATTTTAGAATGTACGGAATATCTACAATAAATACCGAGCTTGAGATGTTCCAACTGGTCAAAAAGTATCCACATTTTACAGTATTAAAACAATATCTAAAAAGTGCATTGACAAACTTTGTTTCCTTTGCAGTTGAAATAAACTACCACGATCATTATCTTGAACACACTCCTGGAGAGTCCTTTATATTCACCACGTGTCAAAGAAATGATCAAGAGCTATTCACTGATAGTAAGTGTTTTAAATTCTAAAATATTCAAATATAATTTTCATAGATCAATTGTTTAATACGGTGAAAATGTTTTTTAACAGGAATAGCACTTTTCATGTTCAACCGTGATGTTAGCGAAGATATCATTGCGGAAAAGTTCAGAAAAATTAACATCACCATTGGTGGAAACAATGCTTACTATCGAGTTCGACAAAACAACTGTAACAACTAATTATAACATTGAAATTTAAATATGTACTGTGTAAATTTATTCTGATTAAATACACATGTCTTATTACCTCAAACACAAATTTGTGGAAATGTTTACTTATCCTCGTGTGTGTTTTGCCACTAAATAAACAAACGGTATCCAGATACAAGTTTTTCGATTACATGTATACAAATACAACATGAGTAAATAAAGGGGGCGAGATTGCAAAGTGTGATAAGGAGAACATGTAGGAACCATGGGGTGAGCAATTTAATGGTGCAAAACTATTTGACCTTTGACCATGTTTTCAAGGTTTTTCACACAGGAAGTACTCGAAGGATGCAAAATAGACATACGGTTTGATTTAAAAAGTTGTAGAGGAGGACGGTATCAGTCTAAAAATGCTTTCTTTAGTAGGGGAGACAAGGGCACAGTGGTACAACGTCTTTATAAAATCAGGTTTTATCAGTAACCTGATGCTTTTGATTTTCAAATAAGCTGTATGCAACACTCTTTTATTAACCAAAATTTCTGCGATCTGACTAAAGTATAGAAGAAAATATTTGCAAAGTTTTTGTTCTTGAAAAGTAATTATTCAACTCGCAATTGGATTTTTATTCTAGGTGT
>JAQGAE010005876.1:0-10756 GCA_034696685.1 Julus scandinavius
CGGTTACGAGGTAAGGGCCATCCATAACTGGTCTTTACTATTTTACTCTGGAAATCACGGTGTCTGGTTGATAAGGACTTCTATGTTACATGTACTGCTACGGTATTAGGATCGTTTTAAATTTAGTTTATGAACAAATCTGGATAGTGGTCACGCTAATGTCCAGACAACGAGGTGAGAAATCTCTATCCCACACTTCTTGACCCCACTCGTGACCCCGGGTACACAGGTGCGGATGACGTTGAAATGGAGGCTTAAGGGGTCACTCTTCGGTTGACCCCCCTCCTACGCATGGTGAAAAATGAAATTCAATGAGTGACGTTATGGAAAAGCGAATTTGAGATGTTTTTTTGAGAAAATTAATAGTTGGCGTGTCAATTCGGGGTCTCCGGCTCTCCAGCTTCCATTTTGACTTTAGTGAAAAGGGGGAGGAGGTGAAAGGTCAACGGCTGAACGGTGAACCCTATGTGTGTCCAATCATGATCAGTGCATGGTTTTACCACCAGGGGTATAAATAGTAGGATTTGGAAATTGAAATTTATGGAAATTTAAATTCTAATATTTTCATTTATACCCTTGGTGGAAAAAGCAATGCATTTAAAAAGAAAATTTAACGAATATGCTAATTTTAAGAAATTTTATATTTTTATAGATTTTAAGAAAATTTAAAAAGTTTGGAAATCATTGCCTTAAAATGCAACACAAAAATATTTTTCTTTGTGAGTAACTGTGTGAACATGTTGTAAAACCCCTTTGCGACACCAGGTGAGGTCCAAACCCCCCAGCCTTGGGCTCTTAGGAATTTAAATCCTTAATCGTTTGGGACATCTAGGATTATTCGTGTATTCAATTCTTATTTTACACAAATCAACGTGTTTTGACGACGTTACTCCCCTCGATTTAAAAAAAAAAGTTTGGTAAGATCTTAATCTTCATTCCTTTCTAAAAAGGACTAAAAGGAAGAAAAAAAAATTAGCCTGTATAATATTTTTTAGTCTTTTTTTTGTGTGGAAACGCTACCTGCTTTCGTGCGGCTTAGCTTTTCTTCTGGACGCCATGTTTTTTGTCCTCCATTTTGTTCGAATGCACATTTTTTTTGTCCGAATCCATGACGATAACATCGTTTCCTGGTGACACTTTCAGCCACGAATTTATTGCTAAGCAAATAAATTTTAATCCCAAAATAATGCAAAATCTCCTGGCCAGGGGAGGAGGTATATTGAGGGGTCCTTTCAGTGCCCATTTATACCGGACGCCATCTTGGATTTTTTTTCTGCCTATTGGAAGTGCTCCCCACTGGTCAAACCTTCGTTATCGCCCCTTATATATTATCGTTTGTGCCATTCCGGATTAAATGTAATCGAGGATTAAGGGACCTTTACCCTTAATATGTACAAGTTCTATTAAAAGTAATGTATCACCTTTTCACGTATCTTTCCCAAAGTCTAAACCATGTCCATTCTGAATGATTTTTTTAGTGGGGTCTACTTTTTTATGACTCAGTGTATATGTGTGTGTGTGCCATATATCATTTTCCACCTGGAATCCAACGTCACTAGGGGCTAATTCAACTGTGGTGGATCACATTTTTGCATTATTTGAACAAACATTTCAGGTGTTGATGTAAGGATGCTGTATTGCAGCGCCCCCTTTGCTTTTATTTTTATTTAGGAGGGGAGGGGTTTGGTACCTTACTCTGATATGGAACGGGCAGTGGACGTGCACGTGCATGACCTCTCCTCTGCCCCAAATGTCCAGCAGCACAGGTGCAATTCGCGTGTGCCACGTGCAGCCCCCTAAGAGAGTGGCGAGTTGAGTTTAGCACTAAGCTGCAAATCCCCCTCCTAAACAGTTAAAAGTTAACATTCCTCGTCTGGTTTAAAACGTTAAAAAATGGTGAAACACCGGCTTTTAGACCCCTTTCCCCTAATACCTTAAGATGGGGCTTCTGTTAGGGATGCATGGCGGCTTTTTTTAAAGTTAAAAATAGCCCCCCGAAAACTTACGCCACACCCCGTATATTGGAATATATATATACACTTGAGTGCAAAAAAATCGACTCACCTGCAGGAATCAATTAAAAATGTGTTTGTTTTTTCTCAGCAAACAAATGTCCGATTTAAAATCGGAAAAATGTGTTTTGTAGACAATTTATTCCTGTTTATAATTCGCCTAGTGTGAAAAGAATTTCTGCTGAATTTCTCTGGAGAATAGCCTGTTACTCGTGAGGCTACTTCTGGTGGAGCGGTCATTTTATCGAGAAACCGTTAATTAACACAATGTCTGGATATGTGCTCATTATGCTCTGATAATCAAAATTGCATTCAGAAACACTTACAGCCACAGGGGTACAGCAATGCATGTGGCATAAATAATGAAAATTTGGGTTGCTTTAAGTTCAACATTTTTCGCCTCAACGATGCATCAGGAATTTTATGAAAATTAGGCGATTTATAAAAAGGGATAAATTGTCAACAAAACACATTTTCCCCGATTTTAAATCGGACATTTGGTTGCTGAGAAAAACATTTTTACTTGATTCATGCAGGTGAGTCGATTTTTTTGCACTTAAGTGTATATATGGATTGCAACTTTTGTTGGTTACACTGAATTTTCTTCATATGTTTGTTTACACCCTGTGAAGCTCGTGACAATGTTCTATAGGGTCAATTGTGAAAGAATTGGAAATGGGACTGTTCACATTATTTTGTCTATCCTCTATAAATTGTACATGGAATGAAAAGTTGTGTGCAAAGAATGCACACAGCGGATTTTAATTGATGTTGGAGGTTTCGGCTTTGTTTTCATACCTGTCCGCTAGATGGCGCGCGTGGTTAAGGAATTACCAGGTGGCGCTTTTTATAGGGCGCTAATGCGATTGCGATTGACGCAGGTGCACGGGACTCTGGGGGGCTAAAACCACAAAAGAGCGCTTGGGACTCATTTGGGCGGATATGCGCGTTTAGGAGGGGTCATTTAAGAGTTTTTCGACCAAATTGATCGAATGACCAAATGACCAAAACGCCGCTCATTTGCTTAAGTCGATGCACCTGAGTCAGCTGCTGCTCCTTGCGGGGAAATATAGTGGCGCGCGTTGCATGACGGGAGCGTGTAAAACGTCCTCTAGCGGCCCTTTTAGGGCAAACACAGGTGCTGGAAAAAAACAGGAGGAGGAGGAGGCGGGGGCAATTAGTCATTCTTAAGACGGGAAACACCGTGGCTAAACACGACCCGGATTAAAAAACACTTGTCTGTGCCCATGTTCTCCCTCACTCACTAAAAAACAAGAGGACATTTTCCACACACAAAAAAGACAAAATCTCATCTATTTTGGATGTGAGGCACTTTTGGAAATGCTTATTAAACGTTCTCATTTCTAGAATTCCAGGTCTTCCATGACTTTTCCAAGCACCTGTCAGAATTTGCTACAATGCTTTGCAAAGTACTGCATGATTCCGACCATCTTTAGAATCTTGCAACAGTGACGAATGAGTCTGAGAATTTACGAGAAAACCCCTTCTTATTGTGTTTGTGTTCTCCCTTTTGCCCTTAACCTGCCCCCTCTTGACTTTTACACGTGTAATGACAATGCATTTATTCACCCATTTTATAGATGCAGGTGTTAAAAGAGGTTTTCTACTAAACTTCTCGTGTTAAAAATCCGCATTTAGGCTAAATCCTCACTAAAATCATAGCGGGAAAAAGAGGGGGATTCAACGGGATAAACTAAAGATCAGTGTCACGAGGACTGTCATATTAGGTGACTTTGACCCTATAGATTAGCCCTTTGTTATTAAATTAGAAATACGATTTGTATGTAGGAATATCATGGTTAAGATCTTAATTAAGGGGATATACAGCCATATCATTTCCAATGGGTCAGATTTGAAAAGACATTCACAATTAAATAGAAAAAGTTTAAATAAAAATAAAAATTATTTAAAAAAGCTTAATAAATCAGCAAGGGGCTTTATTTGTCATTTTTCACTTTAAAATAGTAGATTTTTTTAAAGTTAGGATATACTAAATTATTATTTGAATTTTTGAACTCGCCGCTTGACTACGGAAGATTTTTCAAACCTGTATATTAATTTTTAAAAAATCTACAATTTTAAAATTAAAAATAACAAATACAGCCCCTGCTGATTTGTTAACAATTTTTATTTTTATTTAAACTTTTTCTATTTAATTTTGAATGTATTTGCAAATTTGACCCATTGAAAATTATACTAAATTTTAATTAAAATCAGTTTCACGAGAAATGTCATATTACATGACTTTGACTCTTTGATTAAGCTGATTGTGCATATTGTATTATACATTTTTATATTATTGTTATTTTCTAGAATATGAATTTGTGCCTGAAATGGCCCAATGACATTTATTACGGCTGCAGTGTTAAATTAGGCGGTGTCATCGTTCAATCGACCATCATGGGTGATGCGGTGTTATGTACCATAGGTAAGGTCCATGTTGGAATTTGGTTTAAAGACATTTTAGGGCATATATTGTATATGACCTGATCAGGTCTTGAACCATGTTCCTATAAACATAAAACCCTGGCTACATCACTTGGCCTAATAAGGATGTCCGCAGAGTGGCACACTAACGAGCACTCACTAAATTTAGGCCCTCCTTTTGAAAGGAGTAATCGTATATAATGTTATTTTTTGTGTGGGGGGCTATGGGATGTCTACGTGTGGTCCTTTATCCCGGACGCAGCGAATCCCCGTTTTTTAAGGGATGCTTTTGGAGTCTTTTTGTGGATGCACAATGGGGGCCATTCTGCTCAGCCCTTGAGCATTGATCGTTTGAATGGGGGCCGGGTGCGAGGATATACGGAAACCCCCACGGTCCTTTTGTGGAGGGAGACAGGGGCCCTTGGGCCAGGGTAGAATAATATCTCACACGTCGCTATTATGCCCTTCATCCGCCTGGCAAACACGAGGTGCTTGGCCCACCGTGCTTACGTATACCAGAGTCAACTGAAAATGAGTGCCATCAATGGATTAGCTTAGTCGCGCCACTTTAATCCGGTCGGCCATTTTGTTTCTATGACGAGAGGGATCATCCCACCGCACCTTAGAATTAGCATATCGTGTCCCAAACAAGCGATGAGTCCCGAGTCGCCAGTGTTCTAACTACAGCGGGGTTAGAAAAAAAAATTATACATGCATGGATTTAGTTGGGAAAAGGCTGTAAGAAATTTGGCATGTCACGATGCTTCAGTTTGCGAACACATTTATTTGGACCACCAATCAAAGGTCCGAGTTTCTGCAATTGTTTTACTAGTTTCAGCAGAGCATCTTTGTTACTTACAAGTTTTACTAAATACAGGTAACAGCAAAAATGTTATAATTTCCAAGGATTTCAATTAAAATCTAATTTAGTTTCAAGAATATAGCCTCAATTGCAAATATGGTAAAAGTTCGTCTCTTGTTTTAACCCTCGCCAATTGCAGATGTAATGGATGAGAATCCATTGATGACGTCGATTTCAGACTTAATCATATATAATTAACAACAGAATAGAGTAGAATAATACCAATTTTCCTAATGGAGACAATGTTTGTTAAAGTAAATTTCTTAAACAGAATCTGCAAAATGAACTTGATTCACAGCAACGTCAGCATGACGACACCACGGGGGTGTCTTTATTTCCTATAATGTTGGAAATCATGGATGTATACATATATTAAACTGCTTTGTTTTAATATTACTGTTATATTTATTTCCTTTCTGTATTATTTCCACACATGAGCCATAACATGTTAAACAAAAAACGCATTATTTGGATTTACATTAATTGCAATGTGAAAAATTGATTCGGTTTACGAACAGGGTCGAGGAACGGATTAAGTTCGTAAATCGAGGTTCCATGCACTATATTATGTTGACGTTTTTTAAACAACCTATTTCAAAGTTTTTCCTATACGAGAAATAGAATTTTTTTACACTCCAAAACGGCCATCTTGGAAAAGTGTGCAGTACACTGAATATAATGTAAATGTCTAATACGCCACTAGGAGTCGCTGAATGTTAATTATGCACAGTCTCCCTCTGTAGTTGGCGCCGAATACAGATAATCATATATATATATGTGTGTACTTTGTATATATTTGAACATACTGGAGTGGTCGTTGTCATGGTAACTGTAAGAGATGTTAATTCGTGATAAAATGTATGTTGGAGACATAGGGGCCTCGATATAAGATTTCCTAGATGATCCCATATTAAAAACTGCTAACGTACACTTTATTTTTTAGTCGATTTTTATCAGTTTAGCTGATAAAGCATGTTTATTCCCACACTTTGAGAAATATTCTAAATGTGCACTTGTGGGGTCCCAAAAATGCACATTTTTTGGAGGGACAAAAGTATCCCGTTACTGTTACACGTATATACTTGATGCATTGTCGAAATATGCGTGAAATTTAATGAGGGGCACATTTTACTTCGATTTGATGAGGGCCTATTCAACTCAAGAGCTAAGAGTGGGAACAGTGGCGCCACTGTACTATACCGACATTCGGGGACATGCACATAAACGACGTCTTTCTATTTTACCATTTTTTAAATTAAATCCATTTGAAGAAGACAATATTCTAGAAGGGCCTGTTTGATATAACAGACTGTTAGGGCCTTGTTATGTACAATTTTTGCAGTTTCATGTTTTTTTATTCTTGTAAATAGGTTGTGGGCTTAATGTGAGCAACGCCAAACCCACGGTTTGCCTCGATGACGTCATTAGGGCCGAAAATCCGGAACTTCCGGTTCTGAGCAGAGAACAAGTGATTGCCAACGCCATCAACAAGATGGAGGATTTCGTTTCTGCTTTTCAAGAAGGAAAATCCACCACCTTACTTAAAAAATATTACTCCAGGTGGCTCCACAGGTCAGTATACAAACTGCCCTCGGCACCCTCTAGTGACCCAAGGGCCTTTGCTTGTGGAAAATTTATGAAATATTATGGATGAGCCATATTTTTTGCTGAGATATGTGTTTCCATATAGCGATGCCCGTGTCCAATTAGCCACTCCAGAAGGCTTGGTTTGTTCGGCGACCATCAAAGGGCTAGATGACTTCGGATTTCTGGAGGTGGACGTCGAGGGATCCGGTCGAAGGGTCAGCGTCCAGCCGGATGGGAACTCCTTCGATATGCTACACCACTTGATCATCGTGCGAAACTAATTATTCCAGGTAGGCAATAAAATATTAAAAATATTGAGTTTTCTCAAAATTCTATACAAGTTTCAGAATTTCAGAACTGCATGTGTTGAATTTTCAAGATGTTTTATCAAAAATGTTTAGAAGTCATAGGGAGTTATAAACCGTTTGTGTCTGTGACAAAATCTCTGTTGAAATGACCAAGCTTGACCGTAAAAGGCCCTAAAAATTCCGTTTTTATGTATGCTGAAAAAGAGAAAAATCCTACAACAGGATGCTTTGACATGGACCCACTGAAAATCCTAATCATGCTTTGGACGTAGCACGTGCCACTTGGACTGTTCATTCCGTGACCAGTGGTCAATTGTCAAAGCTGGCTGAATCTAACAACATCTGATTGTCAACGATATCCTATAAGCTTGCCTTTGGATCAGTGTCCAGTGTCCAGGGTGTGGAACCCAGGTGGCGTGGGTACACGTGGGTGGACGCACGTGCAAATGTCAGTTCGTGGTTAGGATGGACCCCAGAGTATTTGTAACAACAAAAACAAAACAAAAAGTATCGTGAACGGACCTAACTGATCCTGATTGATGCTAACTTTGCCTGTGAGGGATCAAGAACTACTATGACAACCAACTTTAATCTTTTATAGCAAAAAAAAAATTAGTATATAGCTCTAAAATGATGACAAAATGTATACAGATACTGAAGGCTTGTATATTACTGTGTTATTTTTTTTAAATGCTACGAGTTAAATATTTTTCCTAAAAAAAATGAATTCTAAAAAGTGTACCCACTGTGCCCCGGTCTCCCCTACTATAGGAGACCCAGCAGGGAATGCTTTTTACTTTGTTTTCAGATTAACCATTGATTTTTTTAGTTATTTGAGTGTTTCCTGCACAATCCTGACATTTTAGAAATGTTCAGCACATCATGTTATATAAAATTAGTTTTCGCAGAATTCTGCGAATTAGTCGAACGCCTTGGAAAAATCTCTTAAGGTTAAGGTTCTAGGGATCAATGAACGGCCTGATGTCACGTTGTATTTGTTATCGAAACCTTCTTAATGATGAGGGTGGAGCATTTGGGGTTCTCCTCTCTGACTAAGGCCCTTACCTCCGAATGGCTTCCCTGACCCGTGCATTTCTCACGCTGGAAAACGTAATTGGTCCCATTTCGAACTACTGCAGACGCGGTGGAGGGGTCAGTTTCCAAATTAATGATATCTGGCCAACTGACCCTTAGTTCCTTCACTTCAAACCTATATTAACGAGGGGTTCCTTCTCCTCTCTTCTGCCATTTCTTCTTAACGATCACCGATACACGAGTCTTAAAGTTGTAACAGTTTGTTACATGCTACAAATACAGTTTTACAGTTTATTTGTTGACTTATAGTTCTCGTGTGCAACGTTACCATGACAACAGACGCTCGCAATTTTCTATATTTTATTTATTCAGTAAATTTCAGAAGTATTTCAAAATTTCGAGTTTCAGGGGTCACGAATTTCGACCCGTTCTGTAATGGTTCCGCGAGACCCACAAATATTTTGACTTTTTTTTGTGCCAGTGAATTTATGATAACTCTTGTCTGCTTTAATTGTAAAATGAGAAACTGATTTTTTTACTAAAGAATAATTTGTGCGTATTGGTGATTTATAGGGTTATCCCCTTACGAAATAGAATTTATTGCGACTGGTAACTGCAAACAAAACTGCAATTAACGAGACCATAAATTATTCAAATTGGGCTAATGGAGCTCCAGCGGCACGCATTTCGGGTGAATGGGACACCCCCCATAAATTTCTTTCATATTTTGGCAACTATAAAGTCTGCGAAGTAAGTCTAGTTTGGGTGGCGTGTAACCTTTGTCGAAAATTTGATCTTGCTGTTGATTCTAAAATTTATACTGAAATATTTTCGCAAATTTTTAGAAAAATATCAAAAATTTCGAGATGCACAAATTCGGGGGGAAAAGAATTCACTGTATAAGCATATATTTTAGAACGCTGTCAGTTACAACCGCGGAAAGGCTGGTTTTGTCGGATGTGAATGTGCGCATGCGCGAGGAACCGCTGAACCACTTCCTCGCGCATTCGAATCCGCCAAAATCAACGCTTCCGGCTGTGAATATGCAAATTTCTCACGTGAAGCAGGTACTTTATGTAAAATAGTCATATCATGTAATTTTTTTATGAAATTGTGTTCTATTTTTTTATGAAATTGGTTCTATTTTTTTATGAAATGTGTTCTATTTTTTATATACAATGTTTATGGACTTTAACTGAAACTCAGTTATAGTACTAGTTTGTTATGGTTTTAAAAAAATATCACCAACATTTTTTAGACATATGTTCATAGATGGACCTCCAAGCTGTCCAAAAAATGTGAGTTGATTGTTGACTCGAGCGCCATCTGCGACCGCATGCGTTCAAATTGAGAAGACATTCTATACGGCGCTCCATAAGGGTGACCATTAGCGTGTTAATCCTTGCTTAATGTTTGTACAAATTATTACGCTATAATCTCGTTTTGAATAATGCATAAAAAGCCTCATATCAAATATAGATTGATAATGGCACCAAAACCGACACAAATGCCCATCTATGATCTATTATCAGCACTCCTACTCAAAATACAACCACAATTTTGCGGGTGTTTAGCATATGCTACTCTTCTTTGTCCTATTGATATGAGTGGGGAACGTAAAAAGGTTCCATCTGTGGGGGGGGGGGGGAGTAAGGACCTATTGCAACCAGTCTTATTATGAGACTTTTTAATCAACGGATTAAACTTCATATTTTATTCATCGTTTTATAGAGGATTTCATCCACCATGTTTACTAACCACCGTCGAGGTTGCCCATTTTTGTTTTGTTTACTAAAAAATATAGTCTATATATATATAGTTATAACCATAAGGGACCTGTTGAGAGAAAGTAAAGTTATTTCCGAGATATTTTTTGTGGTATCGAAGGTTTAAGTCGTTTTCTGGACCATGATAACACCTGCCACCCACAGGCTGTTGCATCAATCAGAATCTTTGGTCCGTTTTCAATTCTTTTATTGTTCCAAATTCCCTTGGGTTCATTCTAACCACGTGCAACTTGCACCCACGCCACCTGGATTCACCCCCCTCACCCCAAAGACAGTGATTGTTGGTGCTGGCCAACCAAGCTTTTCGAATATCAATAACAATTAGACGATTTTAGGAAGTCATCTGATGGACAATTGACCACTGGTCAGAGCAATGGTCAAGCCACGCACGTGCTTCGTCCAAAGCGTGATTAGGATTTTCACATGGTCCATGTCAAAGCATCTTGTAGTTGGATTTTTAGGTTGTTTTTTTTACCTTCGTATATACATAAAAGGGTTTGGAATTAGTGTCTGAGATTTTCAGTTCTTATAGTAACAGTCGCGACTTTGCGATTATATATGGTTTGTAAAATGTTGAGAAAACTAAAAGGATATAATTTGACGAATTTTTTGAAAATGACTGTTTGGATGTTATCCGACATTTTAAATTTCTAAGAAAACGACGTGTTACATAAAAGGTTCTTTCGAAAGATGTGTGTTTGATCCACCTGTATTAAA